>RCUC01129106.1:0-24297 GCA_003697995.1 Taxidea taxus jeffersonii
CACACACACACACACACGCACATACAATGTGAAATCTCAAAAGTCAAGGCTGTTCCTATGCAAATTCAAAACTCAAAAGGACCCAGAGATGAGCAGCCCTGTGGTCAGCCTCCAGTGGGTAGAAGGAGCGGCTCTGGGTGGTGGTGATGTTGAGAGAAATCAGTCCCAGAGCGGGGGCACTCCGTGGGCTGCTTCAGCTTCCCCCCTGCAGATGGTGTCAGATGTTCTCTCAATAAAAATTACCACTGGGCAAACACAAATAAACTTAACGGATTTAACTGACAGAGTTAAACAAGCAGAAGATAGGATTTCTCTTAATGAGAATAAACTACTTGCATATGAAAAAGATTTAAAACTGAGGCTCCAAAAACTCGCCAGAAACTTGGAACAGATTCACAGAACTGGACGGGGAGATTGGGTGGGGAGCCCTCCAGGCGGGAAAACTCCGTCTGGAAAGCGGGTGCTGCTGAAGGACAAGGCCACGCAGCAGGAGGCAGTGGGAAAGGCACGGTCGGTGGGACATGGGCCTGTAATGGGCTCCAGCTTCCAGCCGCTGACTGGCAGACCAGGAGATACCAGTAAAGGATTTCAGCAGGAGGGGGTTAAATGAAGTCTGTGGCTTTGAAAGATCACTCTGCTCCCCTGCATGGAGTGGGGAGAGGCGAAGATACGGGTCAGAAGGGGGTTGTCAGGCTGGGAGGTGATCCAATATCAGGTTTAAGAGTAACGTCAGAACCTGGCCACTGCCACTGTCTAGCTGGTGAACTTGGCCCTTACCTTATCACAGAGCTTTAGAGAACAACACCTCCCTAGCAGGATCTGCATAAGGATTCTAGAAGGTAAGACTCACGTACTACTTTATTTTAACAAATATCTCCCGAGAACCTGCCACGGGCCAGGTACTGTTCACAGCACCGAGGGTGCATTAGTGAACAAGATGGATACGACCCCCTTGGGGCGCCTGGGTGGGCACCTGGGTGGCTCAGTCCAGTAAGCGCCTGCCTTTGGCTCAGGTCATGATGCCAGGGTCCGGGGATCGAGTCCTACATCTGGCTCCTTGCTCCGCGGGGAACATGCTTCTCCCTCTGCCTCTCTCCCTGCTCATATACCACTCTGACAAATAAATGAATAAAATCTTTAAAAAAAAAAAAAAGATCGATACAGCTCTGCTTTTGGACAGTTATGTTCTCATGGACCTTAAATTCTAATGCAATCGTCTGAACTTTTTGTTTGTCATGAACAGAAACCCAACTTGCTCCAGGAACGGACTGGTTCCAATGGCTCAGTGCATCGGGATGTAGCCCACAGAAGCTGAGGAAGGGCTAAAGGGACCAGGGTCTTGCCATCTGGGTCTGAGGACTGGGTTCTGAACCGCCAACTGTCCCTCTGCAATTGAATCTTGTCTCTGCTTTTCCGCACGTCTGCTTCTTTCTCTCCTGGCCCGAGAGCCCTTCCTGCTGGGGTGGAGACCTGGCCACCAGCAGCCCCAGCTTCCCAAGCCCAAAAGAGAAAGTGCTTCCATCTCTGGGCACCTGCATGGCCATCCCAGAGGAGGTCCCTCTAGACCCTGCTTGGGTCACCTCCCCCACCCCCAGAACTAATTAGTTATTGTTGCCAGGACGATGAAGAAGCACGATTGGCCAGTGGGGGTTTCCGGCGTACTGCTATCAGTGGTTCCACCAGAAACACATGGAGAGGAGAAGGAATGTTCCCCCAATAGAAGGGAAGCAAGGGGACCAAACAGCAGATGTCCTCCCATGAAGTACATTCCCCAGGGTACTGTGATAAGGGGTGGCTTGAAGTGGTGATCGTCCTTAGAAAGCACTGGGAGAAAACTCAGGTTGTCTTTATGTTTTGCTAATGGAAAAACTAAGGGCCCAGAGAAACAAAGGACCTATCTTAGAAGCGGGGATGCAATCTTCTTTGGAAAGTCCAGTCTGTGATCTCGGATGCTCCCCTTTAACCAGGTGAGTCACCTGTGGAGAGGGGCCACCCACTGGACCTCTGGATCTCAACCCCAGAAGGGCCCCTGAGAGCCACCCGGGGGTGCTCACGTGGCCGCCATAGGATTAAGTAAGAGGGTTAGAACGGCACACAAATACAGGGCAGAAACTGAGTCCTGGCAGCTGCAGCTGAGTCTGGTCCACAGATGTTTTGTTTGGCTCATCCAGTGTTTGCAAAGAGTTGAGCCAACATTTAATAATTGGAAGATTTTACACTAAAAATGCAGATTTCTGGCTCCTCTTGAAAAAAAGTCAAGAGATCTGACAGCAGCAGATCTGAATTCCCACGTGGCAGCCATCAGCTGAAACCGAGCCGTGACTGTCCCTTTAGACAGGGCTGGTGCCCGCCACTGCCCCCCACTATCCCTGTCACTGAGGCCAAGACATAGGCACTGTTTTTCACTGTGCTTGCACTGTTGTTTTCCCATAGTGAAGAAATGTATCTCTGTGTTCATTTCTCTTTCAGAATGCAAAATCAAATAGAATTGAGGGGGGTCACATGATGTTTCTTACACCCGGAGCACTTCTATTCCTGGCCCTCCCAGGCATTTCAGCTTGTGAATATTGTTGTATGGGATTATTACTTTTATTAGGTTATTATTTCCCAACCAAGAGAACAACAGGCAGGCATGGCAGTAACCTTTCTAGAAATAACAATAGCGAGCGATTTCTCAGCATTCAAATGCCAGACCCATTTTAAGCCCTTTACATACAGTATTTCAGTGAATCTGCAAAACAACCCTATAACATGGGTGCCATTATTCTTCTCATTTATAAATGGGGAAATTGAGGCACAGAAAGGTTAAGGAACTTGCCTAAGGTTAGTGTTGCAGGGATTTGAACCCACATTACCGGGTCCCAGAGTCCAGACTCTCAACCAGAAATTCTATTAAGATTGCTGGTGGGGACACCTGGGTGGCTCTGTCGGTTAAACGTTCAACTTGGTTTCGGCTCGGGTTGTGATCTCAGGGTCATGGGATTGAGCCCCGCATCAGGGTCCACACTGAGCATGGGGCCTGCTTGAGACTCTCTCTCCCTCTGCCCCCACCCCCACTAGCACATGCTCTTTCTCTCCCTAAAATAAATGAATCTTAAAAAAAAAAAAAAAAGATTGCTGATGCATGTATGTGTGGGTGGACAAAGACTGTGTGTTCTTGCATCTGTACACAAGTGTAAGTTGTAATGCTGTAGGTTGTACAGGTCGGCCCACAGGATGGCTGCATGGAAGGGACCAAAATATCATGGAGTTGAGAGCCGAATTCCGCTCTGGAAAGCAGACTGCCTGGATCTCAGGCGTGAGTCCACTGCTCCCTTGGGCAATCTCCCCATCAGCGTGGGCTTCAAAGCTTCCATCTCTCTAATCAGGTGAAGGGTTTGGATTAAATGATGTCTAAATCGTCTCTTGGCTCTACTCTTTTATGCTTCTCTTCCTTTCTCTCCTCTTTCAAACTGTTACCCAGAGATGAACTGTGGCCAAGTCGGAGCCATGTGTCAGCTTGGAAAAGGCAGGGAAGCTCTGTCCAAGTTGGTGTCTCCATTCAGGCTGTGCCAGCAACAGAGTGTGCCATTCACTCCGGGGGAGCCCTGCCACTGCAGATTCTTAGCAGCTGGAGCCCGAGATAGTCTGCCAAACTTCCAGCTGGCTTGCCAGCTTCTCCCATGGGATTCCTTGGAAAACTGGAAGATATGTTCCTTAGCTACTTGGCTTCTGGTTGCAGGGAATTTTCCAGATTTTGAAAGAGTGATGGCCTGGCAGCCTAGAGACCTGAAATCTACTTCTGGCCCTTGTAGGGTGCTCTGAGGACCTGTTTCGGCTCTCATTCCTCGCGTGACTCGCCCCCTTTGGCCCTGTTTCCTCACCTCCCTTGCTTTAGCGATTTCAGAGGGCTATCCAGGAAGAAGGGATAATTGGCCTTATTTGCACAGAATCCAGTTTCCCCTTAAATTGGCTGGGACCCTGGACTGCAGAGAGACCTCTGAAAAAGGGTGACTCTGAGGGGATGGAGCACTGGGCCCCCTGCTAGACCTTGTGGGGGAGACAGCAGTGAGGAAGACTGGATTCCTGCCACTTCCCTCAAGGAGGGCAAAGTGACCCCCACCCCCAAGACAGCCACCCTCCAATCCCTAGCACCTGTGAGCATGTTTGGTTATAATGGCAAAAGGGACTTTTAAAGCAGGGAAATGATCCCGGATTATTCAGGTGGGCTAGTCTAGCCACAGGAGTGCTTACAAACTGAGAACTCTCTCTGGCTGGGCTTGGAGAGATGCAGCAGCAGAAGAGAGAGAGATTGGGGTGGGGGCTGCTGGAGGGAACCACATGGAAAGTAGCCACAAGGAATGCACGCAGCCTCTGGCAGCAAAGACCCAGCCCCAGAGGGCAGCCAGCAGGGGGAACAGGGACTCAGTCCTACAGCCACAAGGAACCGAATTCTGCCAACAAACCGAATAGGCTTACAAGTGTAATCTGCCCTGGAGCTTCCTGGTGAGAGCCCAGCCCCACCCCCACCAGGTGAGCCCTTCAGCAGAAGACCCAGCTGGGTGTTGTGCGCAGACATCTGGCCCACAGAACTGGGAGATAATGAATGGCCGTGCTTTTCCGCCACTCAGTTTGTGGTAATTTGTTACAGAAGCACTAGAAGGTGGATACAGACCTCTTGTTGAGGCCATCGGTTGAGACCAGTGGTAGAGAAAATGGCAGCACACAGCTTCGTGAGGCTCTGACTGGGTGGAGAAGTGGGCTCAGAAAGGGGCAGCAGTGGCTTCTGGCCTAATGGAGGGCACTCAGCAGGAAGCAGAGCTGGAAGCTATGGTCAGATTGGGAGACAAACAAGCAAGGGCAGCTCCCTCAAGGGGGAGGATTTTGCCCAGTCCCCAGAAAATACCCACGTCGGTGCCATGGAGAGCCTCTGGGGGCTTGAATGCCCCTGCTGAGCAGACAGAGAGGGGTGTATCTTGGGAGAGCAATCTTTAGATACCGGAAGCATCCCTGGGTTCGTGAACGTTCCAGGGAATCAATACCCCTCTTCAATGAACATGATAAATGATGGCACTATAGTTCACATTTTCCCTCTATTACGTATTTCCTTCATGTCTGAGAGGCCATAGAATCAAAATCAGAAATGGAAATGACCAGAAACAGAGGATGTTTGGAGGATGAAATTCTTCTGTGTAGTCACAAAATGATGATAAATCAGGGCCCTCCACCAGTTCCTCCTTTGTTGCATTTTTATCTCACAGTGTCTAGGCTGAAAGGGCTTTAAAGGAACAGGGAGGTTACAGACTTCTCTGCTGACTCAGTACAGGCCAACAAGCATTTATTTCACACCAGCTGTATGCTCCGTGCTCTGCAGGGAAAGAAGTGGGATAATGACGTCTTGAAAATCATGGTGGAGTGGACGTTTGTGCCTGAACAGGGGACTCTGAACAGGGGACAGGAGATCAGTGACCTGATCTCATCATGACCAGTTTTGTCTTAAAGTAGATTAGTGAAGATGGAAACAACGCTGTACTTCCTAGCATTCATACATTCACACATCCTGTTCCTGTCCCCAGGCTTCCACTTCCCTGCTCAGACCTTCTGCTCCAGTTGGAATCCCATCTGTTGGGACTGGTGGTCTACAGTTTTTAAAAGCCTCAACATAGTACTTGTCCTTGGACTCTGCAATTTGCCTTCTAGGAATTGATCTTTTCTTTTTTTAATGGAGATTTTATTTATTTATTTGAGAGAGAGAAAGCACAAGCAGAGGAAAAAAGAAGAAAGCAGCAGGCAGAGGCAGAGGGAGAAGCAGACTCCCCCTGAGCAGGGAGCCTGATGTGAGGCTGGACCCCAGGACCCCGGGATCACAACCTGAACCAAAGGCAGACGCTTCACCAACTGAGCCACCCAGGTGCCCCTAGGAAACGATCGTTTAGAAAGAATGCTGGACATGCGCAATGATGTCTGTCCAAAGTTACTCATCACAGGTTGAAAATCAACTAGATACCCACCGATAGAAAACTGGTTACACAAATTATCATGTATCCATAACACAGAATATCTATGTGGCCGTTCAAAATAGTGTAGATGCATGTTTATCATTACAGAAACAGAGTCATCTTGCAATGCCAGAAGGAATTCAGTCTCCAGAATAATACAGCACTATCAGTTTTCCAAGACCTAATGGTGATTTACCCACAGTGGAGAACCACTCCAGGATAGTAAATCAGAAATCTCTCCTCCATAAAGAAACATCCATAAATATGTTCCAGTTCAGAATATCAAACGGGCCTCCAGACGCCAAGCACCTGTAATTTTCAGTTTTCTCAGAATTTCAAAGATATCTGATACCCAGGCACAGTTTTCAAGTATCCTGTCTCCAAAATATAAAGGAAGGGCTATATGCTGAGTCTGCAAAGCCAAGCCACGGGCCAGGAGCACAACCATATGTGATGCCAAGAAGGAGGGAGCCTCTTTCCCTCTGGCTTCGGAGTTTATCAATGAGAAGCAGAGAAAGGCAAGAAGTGTCGGGATCTCTGGCAGAGGAAAAACCACAAACGAACATGTCCCCAGACTAAGTGCATCTTTGGGGAAGACAATAGACTCAATTAAGAACCAGACTCATAAAAGTACGCAAATTTCCCAAACAAAACATAATTGAGTGGAGAGATGAGACCTGATCCCATAAATAACCCACCGTAATTAGAACATATCAACAGTTCCTATTAAAGAAACATCAGGCAGTCAGTATTGGAAGTCTGGGAAAATTGAGTTCTTAATTAAATCCTCATCAGAATTACTAGTCCCCATATCTTCCACATCCCATTTCCCCAAGTCTCAAGTGTAGGTGCACCAGGAAGTGGCTTGGTTCCGTGTAATCACACGAAATGAATTCTTCCCCCTTTAATCCTAACAAGGACCAACACAGAGGCACTGGGTCCTAAATCTTGAAATACTACACTTTAGAGAAATCTGGTTGGATCTCAGCATTCCCAGAAAGGACCCATGCATGCAGTCATCTTTGGGGGAAAAAAAAATTGTCTTCTCTTAATTACACTCCTCTTACTCAACACCCTGCCTTGGTTCCTTAATGTCTATGGAGTATAGTAGGAATTCCTAGAACTGGAAATTCCAAAGACTGCCTCTCTCCCTCATTCCCTTAATATGGCTCATTCTTCATTGGCCACCCCCTCTTTTTTTCTGATCTTATCTCCTTAGCCTGGAGTGTTTTTTCATTCTCTGCCATCGAAATCTCCCTAAGATCCCAATGACCTTGACATATCAAGGTCACCTGCCATGTTCACTCTTCAGCCCCTCTGAGCAGTATCTGGTCTGGGGGCCACTTGATCCTTCTAGAAAGATTCCCTATGTCTGTGACTCTGTTCCTTCTTGGTCTTCCTCCGTTTCTCTCTTGAGGCTCCTTTTGTGCTCTTCCTCCCCTCGCCCAATCTAAAGAGCTGTGGTTCCCTGAGTTCTCTCCATCACTGCCTCAGTGGTGTCCCCCACACCCAGTTTCTATGTCCACAACTCCCCAGCCTGATGGGTAGGAGTGGGAGTCCTGGGTGTGAGGTGTGCACACTGCTCTGAGGATATCACTGCCTCTGGACCTTCTCAGTTGACAGATCAAGGAAACATATGGCTGTTTCCTAATGCATGTAATACACATATCTATAACTTTTCCAGGACATAACCATCTGTATCTATGTTAAGCTGACCGTGAGTTAATACTGATCTTGTCTTTATTGTATTGCTCTAGACTTGACTTAGGAACCAAGTTCAATGTGGAAAGGAGCAGGTGTTGGGCATGTTTGCCATTGCAGAGTTGAGCAGAGGTGAGATAGGTCTAGAGCAGCTTCAGGACGTGGCAGAGGTGGCCTTCTGCTGGGAGCAGAGCCAGCATGTTTCTGAATCCAGTGTGCTTCCTGTGGTGACAGGAGCAGCAGCTCCCTTGGTGGCCCAGTTCTGCCATGTGGCTCTAGGAGCTGTTTCTCCACACCTGTGCTAGGCTTCATGTCTCCATGAACTGTGCAACAAAGCTCTTTCTGTTTACAACTGGCTACAAAGGATGTGATTCTCTGCAGTTGGACCATGAGAAACGCACTTTGGGAAGTATGGGAAGGAGAGATTCAATGTAAATAAAATCAAGTCTTTTTTAGGTCTAAAAGAACCTGGAGAGGGTGCGGTCACTGAATGACATCATCAATATAACAAACGTACTCTGAAGGACTGGCTGAAACACCGAAACGATTTAATCTGGCCAGCCTCCGTTTCCTTACCTATGAAATGGGAATGCTAATGCTGGCTTCATAGGGTTATTGTAAGTATTAGATGAAACAACGAATACTTAACCTCACATCAGAGCAGGTGCTCAGTCAAACCTTCAGGAATTAATATTTATTTGCCTTACATTTGGGTATACTTGTAGGTGTTAATAATTTGGCCATTTTATTCATTTTTGGTTGCTTTATTTATAACCGTCCGGAATAACATTTCTGGATGGTTAAAAAAAAAAAAAAACTGGTGAAATTTTTTCAGTATTACTTAAAATTATTTTTTAATCAAGGACAACACCAACTAGAAAAAAAAATCGAGGGTGTTTGTGAAGGTGGCATCAATTCCACAGCGGTGAAATCTTAAGCAGGAGAGTGCTACCCAGACCCACTGCACTATGAGGTCCGCAACGGCTACTGTTCCAGCCACGAACGGTATTTTGCCTAGAAGTGTTTTCCACTCAAGTTTTTGAGTGTGTTGGTGAGGCTTTTTTTTTTTCCCCTAAAGCAACTTTTAGCCAAAAATAGCATCATTTGATTCATCATCGTTTTTGACAAATATATAATGGAACAGGAAGTAACTTTGAAAGCCCTCTTAACTACACTGCTACACATTTGTTTAAGCGCGGGGGGTGGTGCTAGATTGAAGAAACTGCTGAAAGAATACTGGGTCCACACGCAGAATCTGAGGAGGCCCAGGTGCAGCCCAGAGCAGCGCCCCAGGTCAGAAGGCGGCCGCGCAGACTCCGTGGCTTGTACAACGGACCCCAGTGACATGGGATCCATGCGCTGCTGTCACTGTGCCCCGAGACACTGGGTATCGCTCTAGTGGCCGCTGCCATTTGCCACATGGAATTTCCGCCGAGCCTCTAATTCTTTATATTGCTGCTTTCTAACTCAAAGTCCGGGGTTATGCAGGTGAACCTCAGAAGCTGGGTAGCATAGCTCTGCCCCCGCTGCAAGGGAGGCTGGGAAAGCGAGTTCGTGCCACCCATCTTCTTCCAGCCCGAGGTGGCCTCTGTCTCCTAAAGATGGAAACTCTCCAACTATGTATAACAGGATGGGGAGTGCAATTAGGGCTCCGAAGTGAGGGTGGAGAGTTAGCACTAAGCACTCCGGATTCTAAAGAGCCGGGAACAACTGGGGCGCGACACCCCAGTCGGGGTCTATTTGAGAGGCGGCGGGGTAGGCTCTGCCCCACCCACAACTAAGCAGACATGGAAGCTGGAGGGAGAGGCAATTAGTGAACTATCTACAGGAAGGACAGTGTATTTCCTATCTCTGCCCACCATTTGGGGGAGAACAGGGTGTCACTCTTTTGTCTTTTGTCTTTAAGGCAGGTGATGCAGAAGGGTTTCAAGAAATTCGCTCCTAGAGATTAAGGGTGTAAGCAAAAAGACAGGTACCTGGGGTGCCTGGGTGGCTCAGTGGGTTAAGCCTCTGTCTTCAGCTCAGGTCATGATCCCAGAGTCCTGGGATCGAGCCCCGCATCGGGCTCTCTGCTCAGCGGGGAGCCTGCTTCCTGCTTCCCCCTCTCTCTCTCTGCCTGCCTCTCTGCCTACTTGTGATCTCTGTCTCTGTCAAATAAATAAAATCTTAAAAAAAAAAAAAGACAGGTACTTCATGCCCCCCAGTTGGTATTTACTCAGCAGAAGACTTGTTCATCTGTCCTTTGGTCCTATTTGAGCAGGAAGAAGAGAAGAGAAGGTAGGGTGGAGAGAGAGAGAGCAAAATTTCTAGACCAGGTAGATGCTGGCCAGGGTCTTGCCATCTTGCCAAGACCCCAGTCAAAAGATCTGCCTGATGCCAAGGGACCCCCACAGAGGCAGGAGGCTGTGGGGTGGGGGTGGTGGAGCTGAGGGAGCCAAAGGGATCGCCCTGGAGCTGGATCTGAAGCATCTGGGGTGCTGTGTGCACCTGCTGCCTGGGAAGGCATTGACCTTCAGCAGGGCTAGCTGGAGAAGCTGGAGCAGCCAGCTGAGATGAGACCAAGCCAAAATAACTAAGTGAAAAGAGCATTCATCCATCTCCCATTCTCTTCTCAGCCCACAGCGCCACAGGCATGAGGTCTAAGAAGGAGTAGGAGGAAGTCTCCACCATTCTCCTCCACACTCTGATGCTGGAGCACGAGAAGGAGGCAGCAGACTCCGTGGCCCACTTGGGGTCCACGGGCCACAGGTCTGGCTGCCGGGAGGTAGCAGGAAGTGGGCTTGGACATGGGCTTGGGCCCAACTGACTTCTGATGGCCACAAGGACCCCAAAAGCCAGCGGCACTTTCTGAGAGGCCCCTAAGGAATTTGCCAAGGGGTGGGGGACTCCTCATGGGGGAAAATAAACCCACTGCCCGTCCAAGGTACCCCACACACCAGTTACCGACTGGAGGAGCTTCAGATACTGGAAGACAAAGTGAATAAAAACTGCCTCCTACAGTCTTAGTTTGCTCTACGGACAGACTTCAGAATAAAGGGAGAGGGGATAAAGCCTTGGAAGTGTGGTTCACAGATATTTAATTTCTACAAATATATAGCAGATTTTTTTTTTTCAGGGGCTGGTCCCTCTCAGATAACTGCAATGCAAACCAAATAATCTACTGCCTGAGACAAGTCTGAGAACTAGATGAGAAAGCTGATGTTGGGGAAGAATATAATCGAAGATGATGGCATTCGTGGAAAATTAGAGACCTTCCCAGGTCCTCACACCAGTGGGAGTTCCTCAGTGGAAGTGTGCTCTGCTGAGCATTGCCCTGAGATAGAAGAAAAAGGGACCAACGAAGCGAGTGATCTGTCCTCTCAACAGGATGAGGCTGTCATTGAGAATTTTTTTTAAAAGTGTATTTATTTAAGTAATCGCTACACCCAATGTGGGCCTTGAACTCATGACCCCGGGATCAAGATCCACTCCCTCTACTGACTGAGCCAGCCAGGTGTTCCTGAGAATCTTCTAAAGTCATCTTTAAGAACCCTGACTGTACCATGCATCTTTCTACTAGTTTCTGAGACTCTTCCCTTGCAAATCACTGATGGGGCTTACAGATGTAAAATTAAAAATCACTGAATTCACATATTCACCTGAGTGAGGATTCTTAAAATACTGTAACTAAGAGAAGAAAGCTGGCCTGGAGTCTAACCTGCTGGGATGTCATCACATTCGGGGCAGCCCCTTTCCCCGGCAGTGTCAGACTCCAGCTGTGGAGGGCATTGTTCCCATGCTTGGGTTTTAAAGTCATCCAGGCTTGACCAGGAGTCCTACTTTCTACCCAGATGACTTTGGGTGCAAGTTACAGAAGAGGTAGCAAGCTCTTGGCATGATAACTGGCAAAGAAGTGTCCATTAACCAGCAGGTACTGTTTTTTGCTTTGTTTTGTTTTTAAGATTTATTTATTTATTTGAGAGAGAGATGGCACACATGCAAGCGGGGGGGGGGGGAGAGGGAGAGGGAGAAGCAGACTCCCTGCTGACAGGACTCTGAGATCATGACCTGAGCCAAAGGCAGATGCTTGACTGCTTAACCTTAAGGGACTGAGCCACTCAGGTGCCTCAGCAGTCACTGTTGTTACAGAAAGTGACTCCCCCATTCACCTGTGAGCCAGCTAGGAAGTCCTTGTGGTTGATTTTTGGTTTTCCCCCTAACTGAGGACCATTTTAAGCACTTCCATGTTATAAACACAAAACAGTATGAAGTGGGGTGCAAATCACATTAATTTTTAGCCTCAAGTACAAAACTCAAGATGCATTTCTATTTCACCATGACCGCTGTGGGCATTGCCCCCCTGCTCCCGTGGGGGAAGCAGCTGTATGGGTCAAGTTCTTGCTGCCTTTCCTCAGCCATCAGGGAGATTTAAGAGACCAACCTGTAGGGCGTGTTTAGAGTTCTTAGGATGACCTGTTACTATCGCTTCCATTCAAAGACAAGGAACAAGAGGCACTGAAAGGTCAAGATCATCCAGCTGCAAACCCTTTTGATCCATCCCAAGGAACTTTCCGTGGTGCAGTGCCTCTCTGTTTTGCCATCCCTGCCAGGGCCTATTCCAAAATTTATAAGGTCAGAGGTGATCCTTTGGTCAAAATTTACCAGATGCTTCCCTTTGCATGTCTGAGATGTTAAACCTCAGTTCCCCCCTTCTCTTGAACATTCATTTCTTTCCTGCAAATAAGCAAAACACAGTCTTTTCCTTGAAATTCTGCATGTTCAGCGGGATATTTTTGGGCATTGAGGTGGATTGTAATGCAAATGCCCTTGATTTTCTTGGGACTCTCTTTCTCTTGTGAATTTCAGTGAGTGATAGGCCTCCTTGAAATAAACGCGCTTTTGATAGATGAAAATTCCCTTTTCCCTTGTGAAATGTGCTTGGCAGCAGATACTTCCTTTGGTGGAATTTGCTTAATAACACAGTGCCACGCAGGGCTCAGCTGAGCAGACCTGTAAGAGGAATTGAGGACCCAGGGTTGGGACCCAGAGATGGCCCCTGGGTAGAGGGTCTGGAGCTAGAAACTGAGTTCTCTCCATCAACAAAGAGCCAGGAACTGGGGTCACCTGGAGGTGATTAAAGGGGTGCAAAGCACATGCTTAGGGTCAAGGTAAAAAAAGTGGGGAGAGGGATACAGATGAGTAGAACCCGGGAGTGGGAGACACCAGGGCAGTTTTATTCTGCCCTCTGCGTAGAAGCCGCAACTACCACAAGGGCCCCAACATCTTGCCCCGAGCGTGCTTATCTGTCAGGGTCCTTGCTGGAGAGCAAGCTGTGGCCATCTCCACCGCAGTCCCTGGGGGTATGAGCAGCATCGTGTGGTCATCTTCAGCTCCCCAGAGAAACTTCTTTCAGATTTGTCAATGTCTTCCGGCATCACAGGTGTCTCACAGGGTCATCATAGTCAAGGGACTTGGGGACATTAGCTCAGAGAGGAAAAGGCTGAGCTGTGCTGAGTGGAGAACTTAGGGAAGCAGCTTTTAGCTCATTATAAGGAAGAATTCTCTCCTGGTCAGAGCAAGCCAGGCTGTCAAGGAGAGAGGAGCTGCCCGTCACTAGAGGTGTGCAACCTCGAGCAGGTCTCCTGTGCAGAGCTGGGGTTGCACAAGCTCACCAGTGAGGTCCTTTCTACATCAGGTCTTGCCTGCCCATGTCATACCCCCATGGAACACTCTTCCGTAGCTCCCTGTGGCACTTGAGGTCATGATCTGGTTCCTGCCACCGCCTCCAAGTCTCTCTGTGACCTGGGCCCAGCTTCCTCTTCTCATTTCACCACAATGCCAGCTCGCCAAGTTCCATCTTGAGGCCCCGGAAATCATCTCAGGCGCTCCATTCCCTCCTGCACCTGGGCCGTGAGTCCTTTGCCTGGGACACTCACCTTCCTCTCTCTTTCACCTGGTTAACTCCTTTTCCTCCTTCAAGACCCTCCTCCTGGAAGCCACCTTCCCTCTGCCCTAAGAATGGATTCTGCAGCTCCTCTGGGAGGCTCCTGTCCTTCCCATTTCATAACACTTCACACACTGCTCTGGAAGGGACTCAGACCCTGGAAGCCACCAGCAGGCAGGGAAATGTCTGACTGTCCATCTTTGAATCCCCAGGTCCCAGCACCTAGTGAACGCTCAATGCAAGCCTATTGACTTTGAAGTGGCTCAATGTCTGCAATCTCTGTCCCCCCGGCCCTTCTGGTCAGACCTTGGGCCGCCTGGCAGAGTGCATACATTTGGTCTTCATGGCTGACTTTGGAACACTGGGGCCTGAAGTTTAATTAAATTGTTTTAATTTCTAAAAATTAAAGGGCGCCTGGGTGGCTCAGTTGGTTAAGCGACTGCCTTCAGCTCAGGTCATGATCCCGGAGTCCCGGGATCGAGTCCCACATCGGGCTCCCAGCTCCACGGGGAGTCTGCTTCTCCCTCTGACCTTCTCCTCGCTCATGCTCTCTCTCACTGTCTCTCTCTCAAATAAATAAATAAAATATTTTTAAAAAATTTAAAATTTTCCCCCACATTCATCCTATGAGTATAAAGATTTTTTAGAAGGTTAATTGAGGCAAAAATAGAGAACATCTGTCTCTTACTCCCAGAGAGAAGACAGTACGCCCTCCTCAGAGGCAAGTTGCTAATGAACAGAACGCTTAGCTTGGAGAGACTAGGACTCTAATTCTGGCTCCTCCATTAACCTGCTGTGTGACCTTGGGCTAACTGCCTACTCTCTCTGGGCAACACTCATTTGACAAATATTTATTGTAGTCCTACCATGTTCCCAGCACTTTGAAAGTTACGAGGTAGGGAGAGGTAATTGAATACATCCCCAGTGCTTGCCTTCTGGGGATTTACCATCTAGTGGAGAGACAGACAATACATCAGCAAATGACCAAAAAATAAATATCTGAATATAAATTGTGATAAGAGCTACAAAGGAACTGAATAATGTAGAGTAACAGAATAATGGAGGTAAGGATGGAAAAAATCTTAGATGCTGAAGAGATGATATTTAAGTCTTAAGATATTAAGGATACCAAAAAAACCAATGATGGAATGTTCCAAACAGATGGGTAATGGCAGGTGCAATGGTCCTGAGGCATACATAATTAAGAAAGAGAGGAGGGGCGCCTGGGAGAGTTAGTTGGTGGTGCATCTGGCTCTTGGTTTCATCTCAGGTCATGATCTCAGGACCTGAGATCAAGCCCTGAGTCAGGCTCCACACTGTACCTGGAGTCTGCTTAGGATTCTCTTTATCTCCCTGCCTCTCCCTGCCCCCCACCTTCTCTCTCTCTCAAAGGGAAAAAAAGGAGGGGACTGATAAGGGAGAATCTCCTCATGTATGAAATGAGTATGGTGATGTCTGCACTAGCTACCTCTCAGGACCTTAACAAAGGCAGGTGCTGGGTCACATTTTTCCCAGTACCAAGCACATAACAGTTGCTCAACCAATATCAGTTGAATAAACAAATGAATGATCTCATGCTTCCTTTGCAAGAATGAAAATATTTGAATTGGCAATTATTGGCCAATTAGGACCACTCATGACATTCATCAATAATTTTCAAAGCTTGCATTTGGCCTTCAGGATTCCCAAGGATAAGAACAGCTGTTGGAATTCCAATTTGCCTATACATTCTCCTAAAAACTTTGCAGAACAAAAAAGGAGAGCGGATAAAATTACTCTTTGCCCATATCCATGGCATAATCACGAGTCAGAAAATATCGGAAGCTTCAGTTTATTTGTAAGTGGGAAAACGAACATTTGCGCCCGGTAGAGCTGAATCTGAGTCCACGGTGGAGTATAATTCCAGACAGAGTACGCATGGAATAGAGACCAGGGCAGCAAGGTCCTAGAGTGATAGAACCCAGATGATACCAACCAGATCTCACTCCCAGAAAGAGAGGTATTTCTCCATCCTGAGTAAGGAAGCACCGCTAAGAATGGGTCTGTGTCCTGGCACATTAAATATCAGCAATGGAAAGTCAAAAGGAGAGATCCATGAAGTGCAGCATCCAGAAGTGGCAGCCTTAAGTGACTGCTTCCAGGAAGAGGAAAGATTCTTGGAAAGGAGAGTATAACTTGGCTTCGTGGTAGTGAAAAGGAAGAAAAAAATAACCCAAGATACTCAAGCAAGATACTATCAAAGAATCAGTCTAAGTCAGATAAAAAAAGACCTGATTTATTAAAGAACCTGCCTTTATCTGTAGCCACAAAGGAAGGGAAACTTCAAACCCAGAATCCAACAAGACACTCAAACTCCTCCATCCTCTCTTCATGCTTACCTGGTAGGAAGGTCCAACCTAAAGAAATAACAATAAACATTTTTTAAAACCCACAGAATCCACACTAAGTTTAAAAGGAAACTAGAAAATGAGAATCAGAACTTTTAAACCAATAAACACACACACACACACATACAAATACGTGACCCGGAAGAAAAATGTAACACAACACTCCAGCAGGAGCTAAATATAATTCAACAAGAAATTCTAGGTATTAAAGATCAACATCTTTTAAACAAGGGCAAAACTAGGAAAAAGAATTGTATAAATAACAGGAAGACAGAAAATGGAAACTGGCTAAACTCAGGAAATACATGGAAAAAAGAGTTAAAAATCACAGAGAAATGATGTATCCAAGGAAAAACAGATGCAACCAAGTGGACGGAAATGAAGAGAGACATAAGGATCAGAGAGAAAGTGATGGATAGAGAACACAAACCAAGACCAATATGTATGCAATTGGGGTTTCTGAACTAAAAAAAGAAAATAAGGAACAGAACTCTCCATTAAAACTCTAATTCAAGAAAACTTCCTGAAATAAAATACAACATAAATTTATATATTAAAAAGCCTCCCTGTTTGCCTGGGGAAATTGACCCAGAACAGTGGGCACCAAGTCCTATCTGAATGAAAATATTAGACGTTCAAGTAAAAGAAAATATCTTCTGAGCTTTCAGAGCTCAGAAAAAAAATAATCTTGGCATGGAATTTCTCAATAAGAACATATACAATTTGTCATCAAAAGAGTAACACATCCAAGAAACTCAAGTATATAAAATCATGAAAAGAAGGAATTTTATATCCAGTCATCGGTTCTTCACTATTAAGACGAAGAAAAATGGTTCTGCATATGCAAAAATTCACACAATCTTGTATTCATGAGTTTTTCCTGAGGAATCTACCAGAGGAAGAGCTTCATCCAACCCAGAGATGATCAGAGAAACCCTGGTCAAAAGACTGATTTTGGTCATTGGATTAGTCAACCACAGATCTGTGACTAAAACTTAGATTTCCTCAAGTGTGGGAGAACAGTACGCAGACATCATCTGTTCTGAGAATGATGAAATTATATAACTAAAAAGGGGAAAGGAGAGAGGAAAAGCAAAGTAGAAGTGGTTCATTACTGCTGCATAGCTAATGAATACCATTTAAAGTTAATACCCAAATAGCAGAAAGCACAAGGAAAGAGAGGGGGAGTCAGGGCACTAAATGAAGGCATTAGTGTGGACAAAACCACTAAAATAAAACCACAATCCTTTCTGAACACCAAAAGACACAGAACACGAAACAAAACAGAAAAGTTTAAGAAAATAGAGTCCATACCAAAAGATACATAATAAATGTAACATAAAATAAGACAGAACTGAGTTTAAACAGAAATCCTATCAGTAAATGTAGATGGGCTTGACTCACTGTATCACTCAGGTTTCTCCAGAGAAACTGACTTAATAGCATATACGTAGATATATAGAAAAAGATTTATTACAAGGGATAGGCTCATGTGATCTTGGAGGCTCAAGAGTCCTGTGACAATCTATCATCTGCAAGGTAGGGGCCCAGGAAAGTCAATGCTATAGTCCAGTCTGAACCCCACATCCTGAGAACCAAGGGAGCCAATTTATTTTATTTTATTTTATTTTATTTATTTGATAGAGAGAGACACACAGTGAGAGAGGGAACACAAGCAGGGGGAGTGGGAGATGGAGAAGCAGGCCTCCTCGGAGCAGGAATCCCAATGCAGGGCTCAATCCCAGGACTTCGGGATCATGACCCGAGCTGAAGGCAGACGCTTAGTGACTGAGCCACCCAAGGTGCCCTGGGAGCCAATGTTTTAAGTCCCCGTCTAGGCCCAAAGGCCCAAGAATTGGAGCTTTGATGTCTGAAGGCAGGAGATGACGGATGTCTCAGTTTAAGCAGAGAGAGAATTTGCCCTTCGTCCATCGTTTTGTTCTCTTTAGGCCCTTAATGCATCAGATGCTGCCTCCCTGCACTGGGGAAGGCAGCTCCTTTACTCAGTCTACTGACTCAAATACTAATCTCTTCTGGAAACACCTGCACAGGCACATCTAGAAATAATGTTTTACCAGCTCACTGGGCATCCTTTAGCTCAGCCGACAAGTGAAATTAATGATCGATTACAAGTATTCCTATCTTCATCTGTTCAGGTTGTTATAACCTGAATTCCAGAGACCGGGTGCCTTTTAAACAACAGAAATTTATTTCTCACAGTTCTAGAGGCTGGGAAGTTCAAAATCAATGCACTAGCAGATTCAGCGTCTGGTAAGGATTTCCTGGTTCATAGATGGCCATCTTCTCATTATATCCTCACATGGCAGAAAAGGCAAGGAAACTCTCAGGGGTCTCCTTTATAAAGACACTGATCTCATTTACAGGAGCCCCGCCCAAATCATCTTCCAAAGCCCCCCACCCCTAACGCCATCACATCTGGAATTAAGTTTCAACATGTGGATTTTGAGGGGACACAAGCATTCAGTCCATAGTACTTACCTACTAGAAGAAAAAGATGTTCAGATTGGATTACAAACAGACTTGAAAGTAAGTGATTCGAGAAAGCTAAACATAAAGGATTGGGGCAAACTGTGCGGGGCAAGAAGAAAACAGGTACTCTGATCTAAAAACAAGCTAAATAAAATTCAGGCCAAAGAAATTAAGGGAGACAAAGCCGAACACTTGATAATGTCACAGGCTGCAATTCCAAATGAAAATGTATCCGTCGTGAATATCACTGCACCAAATAACGCACAGAGATCTCCATAAAGCAGTCACTGTAGGGGATGCAGAGTGGAAGGCACAGAAACCACTAATGAAGAGATTTTAGCGCATCACTCTCACTCCAAGAAAGATGAAGTGGACAAAAGACAAAGACGAAGATGTTGTTTAAACATCATTAACTAAACAACATTAATCAATAAGGTAGATCTGATGTATAGCTATCAAAATGTATACCCTGATTAATAACAGAGAATATGCCTTCTTGTCAAGTTCATATGAAACTTTCACAAAAAAGAACAACTCATTAGGTCACAATGGAGACCTTAGTAAGTTCCATAAAAAATAAAAGCACACAATTATAAGAAAATTAAATAAATAAATAAAATGAAAGCTAAACAGATAACTAAGCCGTAAGAAATATGCAGAAAGAACAAATACACAAAATAAGGTTGCAATACGAAGGAAGAAATAGCTATAGGAACAGAAGAAATTCTTTTTTTAAAAAAGATTTTATCTTTTAAAAAGATTTTTAAAAAGATTTTATTTATTTATTTGACAGACAGAGATCACAAGTAGGCAGAGAGGCAGGCAGAGAGAGAGGGGGAAGCAGGCTCCCTGCTGAGCAGAGAGCCCGATGCGGGACTCGATCCCAGGACTCTGGGATGATGACCTGAGCCGAAGGCAGAGGCTTTAACACACTGAACCACCCAGGCACCCCAGAAGAAATTCTTAAGACCTTTTTGTAGGATTCTATGCAAAGGTATTTTAAAGCCTAGATGAAAAAGATAATTTTCTAGGAAAAATTCTATTTACCAAAATTGACACAAATGAGGGTAGCTTATATAGATCAATTTTCACAATAGAGAGAGAAAGTTATGGAAGAGCCAACTCCATAAAATTTCCAAGCCTGGATGTTGTCTACCATTGCTTTGAAAATCAGATAATCTCAATGCCCTTTAAACTGTTCCAAATAACAGAAAAAAGAATGCAAACTTCTGAATTTTTTGCATAAAGTGAAAATAATATTGGTACACAAACCTGACAAATATTATGCAGAAAAGAAATCCGCAGACCAAACTCAACCTTATCAATGGCCATACAAAAATCCCAAATAGAATTTTGTTAACAGATCCAACAGCACATTTAAAACAGTATATATGACTACTTTTTAATTACAACAATTCAAGGATGGTTCAATATTAGGAAATAAATACAATTCTAAATATTAATAATTCTAATAATAGAAATAATGTGATCACCCACATAGATGTTCTTCTCAGGTAAGACAACTTACTCCATCCAAAGGTAATAAAAACAGTCTATCACAGTAAAAATACTAGCATTTTGGGGCGCCTGGGTGGCTCAGTGGGTTAAAGCCACTGCCTTCGGCTCGGGTCATGATCCCAGGGTTGTGGGATCGAGCCCCGCATCGGGCTCTCTGCTCTGCGGACAGCCTGCTTCCTTCTCTCTCTCTGCCTCTCTGCCTACTTGTGATTTCTGTCTATCAAATAAATAAATAAAATCTTTAAAAAAAATACTAGCATTTTCTTTTTTCTGGAAAATGATGACTTGAACTTAGAGTTTATATGGAAACAAGCAAGAACATCCAGAAAAACACCAAAACGTTAGAGTAATGGCATTACTAGGAATTAGTTTTCCTAGATGTGAAAACATGTAGGAAAGCCTCTGAAATTAACATGGTATTGACATAATTTGACAGATGCATTGATGGGATGGGATTAAACGACCAGAAATAGACCCACTACAAATGGAAAGCCAATGCTATTAAAGAAGGAATCTCATCCTCGGAGAAATAGGGAGTAAATGATATAAGACAACTGGACAGTCACTGGGAAACACACAAAATTAGATTCTCATGTCATCCCTAGATGAATTCACGGGTGAATGGAGAAGTAGATGGAGGGATAAATATGTGATTAGGCACATACAGTAAAATGGGAGTGGTAGAATCCAGGTGCTATGTAATGGGTGTTCACTGGAAAAATCTTTCAAATTTTCCAGAGGCTTAAAATTTTCATAATATATGTTGTGTTTTTTTGTTTGTTTTTTTTTTTTAAGGCACAGGAGTTGCCTTGAAGGGGCTCCCATTTGCCAAATTAGGACAATCCAAGCATCAAAACCAACAATGAAAGTAATGGGTTCTAACAGAAGGTGTGAATTTAAAAATCCATGAATGCTTAGTGAATATGGAGACAGAGAGAAAGACTCAGATGCCAGCAGTGAATGTGACACTTACTCCAATTCCTTACTTGAAACTTGATATTAAAAGGGAAAGAATTAAGCCCTACTCGATCATTTTAGGAAGATCTCTAGTCTATGCCAGCTCGTTCATGGAAAATAAAAGGGGTAGACAAAAAAGTTAAGTTATACTGGAAGGAAACAATAAGAAAACTTCAAAATGTGGCACATTCTATGAGACAGAGGCCATGGATTTCCAAAAGCCAGGAAAGGCCTGTGCGTGAGAGACAGTTCAGATTAAAAGAGACAGAAGAGCTCTAACGGTCAAATGCAGTATATGGATTTTGAGGGCTTCTTGGTTAAGGGGAAACTATAAAAGATATTTTGAGGACAACTGGGGAATTTTACTGGACTGGATATTGGATTACAGTATAAAATTAGTGTTGATGTTCTTGGGTGCAAAATGGCATTTGGTTATAGATTTCTTATGTTTAGATACATGAGGGATAAAGAATCATTGTGTCTTCTACCTCCTTCAAGTGCTGTAGCCAAAAAAATAAAAAAAAACAAAAAAAAAACCCCAAACAGATGTTTATCTAGATCTAGATGATAAATAGATATGCAGTAATGGATAGATGGCTGTACAGATAGAGCTAGGTTGACAAAGTATACACAGCCAGATGTTAACAACTACCGAATCTGTGCAGCTAGATGCACAAATACTGCCTAAAATTCAGATTTCATGGTTATTGAAGTCCTACTATGTGCTCGACACTCCTGTATAAATACATTTGTATTTATTTATTTGTATTTATTAGGTAGACATTTAAAAAAATATATTTTATTTATTTATTTAACACAGAGAGATAGCAAGAGAGGGAACACAAGAAGCGGGAGCTGGAGAGGGAGAAGCAGGCTTCCCATCAAACAGGGAACCAGATGTCGGGCTGGCTGGGATCATGACCTGAGCTGAAGGCAGATGCTTAACGATGGAGCCACCCAGGTGCCCTGGCATTTCCCTATTTTATGAATAAATCAATGGAACTACCAATTCTTCATGAATGTCACAAAGTGTAACTCAAACCCACATCTGTCTGACCTCAAGTCTGATGTTTGTTAAGCTACAGCCTTATCTATAAAGGAATGAGGCCATGTTAGGAAGGCAGAAGCTTAAACCCAACTCAAGAGAATCATATAGAAAATATTAAGTTAAAATACTAAAAATCACTCCAAGTATTCTTCCAAGTATTGCCAACAGCATACATGGAGTGAGCAGAGGCAAGAGGCATGGAAACGGAGTATGCTCTAGAATACAGTTGTTCACAGCTTTGGGAATGTGTTGGAAGAGAGAAGCTGAGCTAGAGAGGGTAGTTGGGCCAAGTCATGGCAGGTCTTGAACACCATGCTGAGAATCACGGGCTTTCTTTGGTTGGCAATAGGGAGCCATGGAAGGTGTGTACACAGGTGAAGGACATGGCTGGATAGTGATGTGTTTACTGCTTTCTTCCTCCCCGGGGGAGAACATACTAAAACAAACACAAACAAAACCTAAGAAGGAACTGGAACAAATTTCTGATGTTTTATGTATGAACTGAGCATTGGTCAAGTGAAGAAAAAAAAAACCCACCTTAACAAGATTAAAAATTGATGTACGAAGAACCACTCAGTGGCTTGTAATAGCCCTTAGTAGAGAGGGAAAAATGAAAAGCTATTTCATAAAAGATTGAAACTCCAGGGTACTCAAGGTTTAAGTGCAGGCAGAAAGCTCTCTTGGCACCATGGCTCTTAAATAAATGGAGTGTTTCTAGGATGGGAAGGCTTCATGGGGAGTAGACATTTTCTGTGCTGTTTGGGGCCCTGGCCACTGTCCCAGGGTGTCGAAAGCCACCAAGCCTGGGGAGGACCGTCCTACACTCTCACCACATCACTAGGCCAAAGGCCAAGGTTGGAGAGTCCTTCAGACTTGGAAAGGCTACAAAGGTTCCAGCACCCTCCATCTGGTTCTTTGAATCTACCCTCATCATCCCCATCAAGGGATTACCCACATTTTCTTCTCAAAGAAGCAAACAGAGCATTTATTGTTTTATTATTCATTCATTTCCGATGACAAAACTAACACATGTTCACCGGTAATTTGGAAAATATGAAAAGGTACAAAGAAGAATATAAAAGTCACTTATCATTTTACCATCCAGAGACAGCTAGTTTTATACATTTAACAAAATATAATGCTATTGAATATGCTATTTTGTAATGTGTTTTCCTCACCTAATAATATATTATAAAATTTTATTCATGTAAATGAATAATCTTCTATGATATCATTTAAAATCACAATTTTACAGGTGGATCAGTCAGTTAAGTGTCCAACTCTTGATTTTAGCTCAGGTGATGATATCTGGGGTCATGAGTTCAAGCTCCACATCGGGCTCCGCAATGGGTGTGGAGCCTGCTTAAGATTTCTCTCTTCCTCTCCCTCTGACCTCCCCCTTCCCCACCCCCGTTTACTCACTCTCTTACTCTCAAAAAAAAAAAAGGAGGGGTGCCTGGGTGGTTCATTTGGTCAAGCATCCAACTCTTAGTTTCAGCTCAGGTCCTGATCTCAGGGTCATGAGATCGAGTCCTGCATCAGGTTCTGCATTCAGCATGGATTTTGCTTGAGATTCTCTTTCCCTATCCCTCAGCCCCTCCTGGTCATGCTTCTCTCTCTAAAATAAATGAATCAATCTTAAAAAAAAAAAAAAGGAAGAGAAAGGAAAAAAAAATCACAATTTTACTAATCCCCCTTTTGTTGAACATTCAATTTGTTTCCATTTTTTTTTTTTAAATTAGAGGTTACCCTTGAACAACATGGAGGTTAGAGACACCAACCCACCGTGCAGCTGAAAATCCGAGTATAAATTTTATTTCCCCCAAGACATAACTACTAATAGCCTACTGTGGTTTTTAAAAACATTTTATTTATTTATTTGACAGAGACACAGAGAGAGGGGGAACATAAGCAGGAGGGAGCAGGAGAGGGAGAAGCAGGCTTCTCACCAAGCAAGGAGCCTGATGTGGGCCTCTATCCCAGGACCCTGGGATCATGACCTGAGCCGAAGGCAGCCGCTTAACGACTGAGCCACTCAGGTGCCCCTAATAGCCTACTGTTGACCAGAAATCTTCCTGATAACATTGGCAGTCAAATGATCCATTTTTTGCATGTTCTATGTATTATACACTGTATTCTTATGATAAACTAAGGTAGAAAAAAGGAAATGTTATTAACAAAATCATAAGGAAGAGAAAATACATTCATACTACTGTACTGTGTTTATCAAACAAAATCTGCATAGAAGTGGACCCACAGTTTAGACCCATGTTGTTCAAGAGCCAACTGTATACA
>RCUC01129107.1:0-22402 GCA_003697995.1 Taxidea taxus jeffersonii
CCCAGAGTTGGCTCTGCAAACTTAGTCCTGTATTAGAAAAATACAGAGAGCAAAAAGCTCCATATAAGGTTTGGGACCCCACGTAGGCATTTCCGCGCTCGTCAGGCATTGAGTTCTTTCCTCTGCATCGGGCCGATCAGACGTTTCTTGCAATGCGACCAGAAAGGATTTGCTCCAACCTAGGATGTGTTTATGCAGATGTCCCAAGACAACTGGTGAAGTGGAAAATATGGCCCATGAGAGATTGTATGAGATTTCAGGCGAGAGTTGTATAGTAGAATAGCCTGGAAGAAAGGGAAGAGAATCGTTTGCTGATAACCACAGCATGTCACATAGTGTTGTTAGGTCAACCACAATATGATATAAATTAAAATGCACCGAGTGTTTACTGTGTTCATTGGATGAAGTTCACGGAGCCCAAGGATGGCACATCAGAATTATGTGGAATGCAGAAAGAACATCCCCTGGCACAAGCAAGGGATGACGTGTTCCAACCAATTATTAATCATCTTGGATGGGAAAGACTTCCAAGTGCTCTCTAGGTTGGCATTAATTGGTGCCAGTTTGATCAATGTTGAGAATGATGTGGGAACAGACTCTACCCTTGCCTGGTGTGTGGGAAGAGAAGAGGTTGGATCTTTGCTTTCCCCTGAAGCAAATTTGAACTGATGTAGCCATAACACCATCTTCTCGTTGGTGAACTCAGTGTCATCATGAGATGATTTCACGGTGCTCATCATCTGCAGATCCTGAGCTGTTCCCAGACAAGGCCGATCAGAATACGCCCTGATGCTAGGAAGAAAAGGAGCCTGAGGGCAGGGGATGGGGATATATCACCACTCCAGCCCATTTCTTGGCAGTAATTCTAATTTCTTGATACCTCCAATTTCATGCCCCATTCCTCGCTCTTATTGTTGCAGTCATACTGCACTTTTACTGGTTTCTCTCACAAAGCACATCCTTTCCCTTCTGTGCCGTTTCTTCTACATGGAACATTTCCACCCTCCTTAACATTGCTACTTCCACAAATGATTGGTGCTAACACGAGCTTCTTCTGGTCTCGGGTAAAATGTCCCTTCTTCAGGGAGGTCAGTTTTGGCTCCCCCATCCCCTAAGATTATTAGGTTAGATCCTCTTACATCTTCCCTCCCCACCTCTAGGTTCTGTGAGGGTAGGGTCACCTCTATGTGCTCAGCTTTAAACCCCACTTGACCTGCTCAGGACAAGGCACACAGTGGACCTAGAGTCACTACCTGTTGAGTGGACCATGTTTGCATCACATTCTTCTCAATGGTGGTAAGCATCGTGTAGATTTCAGTAAACATTCAAAGGATGAGCCTGAATGTCTGCAGCAGGGGTTAATGAGCTCTGCCTCGAGGGCCAGATCTAGCCTGCCACTTGGTTTTATTGGAACTGGTTTTATTGGAAGAGAGTGATGCCCATTTGTTTATTGGATTGTCTATGGCTTATCTTGTTCTACAAAAGCAGACTTGGGTAGATATAGTAAAGACTATTACTCTGGCCAACTCCTACTCTAGATTTTTTTTTTTCAAGTCCAAAAAAAGATGTAAAGTAAATAATCACTCCGACATACCTCCTCTCCTTTTGGTTTTCCAATCCTTTCTATAATCACATTCGGTCATCCCATTAATCTTTAAACTCCAGGGGTCAATGCATTACACGCTAAAAATGGCTAAGGTTTAAAATTTTTAAATGTTTCAGAGAAAATAATTGTGTTTTGGGCCAAAAGTCATTCAAAAACATTCCTAATTTTGAGATTTCTTCCACTCTCTGCTTCTTCCCTGCCTAATTAAATTTTACCAACTTCCAAGGCACCGATTAAATTTCCCTCTTCCTGGAGGCCCTTCAATTCATTCCGGCTCTCAGAATGCCTCTTCCTCTGAGTTTATTCCTATAAAACTTAATGTGTGAGCCATTTATTTGGGGCTCTCTGGTGACAGCTTTTATGTTGTCTTACGCCATTATTTAATGTATATTAATTTTATTTTCCCAATTAGATGCTAAACCCCAGAGGGCAAGGTCATTAAGTACAAAGCTTGAACTAAAACTGTTATCAAATGTAATTTGTGCCATCACAACCCAGTTTGTACAAGTGGGCTTATATAAGATTGAAAATCCACATTTCACTAGTTTTGTTTCAACTACTCACAAAGAACCACCAAGCACCTAGTGTCTGGGAGTCTCCCAAGGCTTGCTTCATTTGTGCTCTCGTTTGTGACTAGGCTCTTAGCTGGGTCCTGCATAGTGTGCAGTGTGTTGTTTTTTTCTTGGCTCTGCCCTTTACTGTTTATTCTGCCTCTTGGGTTGCAAGGGTATCTCAGTGTGACCACGACAAGCATACTGTCTCTTGTGTTCTTAAGGTTAGGTTGCAACGTGCAGACCTTAAGATGCTAGAGCCATGTTGTATGGCCATGGGGCCATGCAGAAGGTGAATAGAATCATCCAGCCCCTCCTGCAGCTTCTTCTCTCCCCAGGGGCTCAGACAGGAGTCTCTGGGTCTGGTTGGAGATCCCAACAGACTCTTTGTTATATTCTTCATTTCCTCTGTGATAATGAGCTCTATCCCCAAGAACCCCACTTTCTAATTATTCACACCCTTATATAGTCTCCCACAGTGAATCTGGGCTTGTCCTGTTTAACTGATAGAATGTACCAGAAATAATGTTGTGTCATGTCCAGGGCTAGGCTCTAGGAAGCCGTGCAACTTCTACCTTGGTATCTTTGAACACTTGCTCTGGGAGAAATCAGCTATCATTTAACTAGGTTGAGACCGCCATATTGTGAGGAAGCCCAAGCTGGTCATAGGGAGGAAAGCAGTGCCAGTCAGCCCCCCAGTTGTTCCAGCCATCTCATCCCAGGCACTAGACATGTGAGTGAAGAACTCATCTTAGACATTACAATTTCAGCCACTGTCACATGGTGAAGAATTTAGGCCCCAGATACATTCCCAGGTTGAGCCATTCCTGCCATCTCTAGCCATGCACATTACACCAGACATTGTGGAACCTGGACATACATGGGAGGACAAATTATCTGTCCTTGTGCTTTCAAATTTCTGACCTACAGAATCATGAGCATATTAAAATGATTGCTCTATTATCCACAAAGTTTGGGTCTGTTTTGTTAGGCAGCAATAAAAAAATTGGATCATGTCTTTCTGCCTTCTTCTTGATGGATCATGATAATAAATATGGGTAGATCAATCACTGTAAGAGCAAAGCAGACATACCTAGATAAGCCCTATTCCCAGAAATGAATGTAACTTAGTTTTAGGCTAGCATCTCCACACCAAAACATGCCATATATCTGTTGTATGGAAGAGTAAAGGAAGAAAAGAAGGAAGGGTTGAAAAAAGGAAGGAAGGAAAGAAGAAAATAAGAGGCTCATGGTTTCACCAACACAAGATGGGGCTTAGGTATTTGGTGTAAATCATCCCAAGTAATTTTTGAAGTTCTACCAGCTTCACCACATTGAAGATTCAAGCACCCTTTGCTTGACTCTAGCGTTTAGTAGATTAAGTTGTAATGACCACATCAGTAGAGCCACCCACCATACCCTCCTTGCTCTGCTCATTGGAATTAATTGTATCCACTGAGGGGAGCTCCTGTGGGTTGTTCCCTGAGTGGGGGTGGCCACCCATCTTCCCACCCCTCAATCACAGGTTGACTTTGCAGATGCTGTCTACTAAAGTCACCAGTAAGGGTGAGGTTTACCCTGTGTGTGTGATGCCCAGGACTGCATCATTCAGTGATGCTGTTTCTGGTGTAGGAACAAGAGATAGAGTGATGCAAAGAGGTCAAAAGAGACTGGCAGTGAAGACTTGTAGAAAGAGGTGATGACACTATGACAGGAGTCCAGTTGCTAAGGAGAGGAACCCAGAAAAAGAAGCAAGTAGCTGTTTGTTCAGCCTTACCACTGATTCTGACTACTTCCTGGTTCCAATCCCGTCCTCAGGAGTGACTCTCTTTTCCTTTAGTGGACAGAATCAGTTGTTGGTTTTCTTTCTTTTTTTTTTTTTTTCAATTTAAAACCTTCCAAGTAACCCAAGTGACAAGAAGAGAAAGCTAGCTTCCATTTCACTCTGTAAGTGCCTCCACCTCTGAAATCCCCAAGTGACAAAACATATTATAAAACATGAAACATGTACCATTCCCTCCTTTGGGTGCCAACCATCCTTCAACACATCATCACGAATCCTACACTGATGTTAACAGTCCTCTAACGTCCTAAAAATGACTGCATCCATTCTCGTCTTCTCCAGTTGCTACGGAGTGATAGAAGCAGTGATTTATTCAAAAGGAGCTTTAGGCAAGCAGAAAGTTAGAGCCCTAGTGACTTTCTCCATGGCGGCCCTAAATTTTTGATAAATGGCCATTCTCCATCTCACTTGGTATTAGATTTTGATTTAAGCATTTTCTTTTCTTCCAGAGGTAATCTAAGGGAATTTATCCCAATTTCTGAGGTTTCCAGGTGGTTTTCAGGGAGATAAAGTCAATGAATCAAAGTGCCCCTGGGTGTCCCAGGTCCTTCCATCACAGGATATGATGCCATACAGTGGTTAAGATGCAGACCCTGGAGGTGGGCTGCTTTGGTTTGAGTATTTTCTCTACTGCTTCTCTGCTGTATGGTCTGGGATAAGGCAACCAAGCTTTCCAGTCTTGTTTTGCCTTCTAAGAACGGGGTGACAATGGTCTTCACTTTGTGATGTTGAAAGAATTGAATGACTAATGCATAAAAATTCAAGACCCTAAGTGAGCCTATGATGAAGTGACAGCCCTTGTTGCTATCATTTGTAAATATTTCTGATAGCCTTCATTTAGCTTGTTTCATTACCTTGTGTGAATTTGGTTTAATGTATATATTTTTTACCTTTGGAGATTTTATTCTTATGTAATATATATACAAAACAGTGCAGAAGCCCTAAGAGTGCAGTGCAATGAATTTTCACAAACTAATCACAGTCACGTAAACAGCCCCAGCTCAAGAAACAGAACATTATCTAGACCCAAGAAGCACCTCCTTCATACCTTCTTCTAGTTACTAACTGCCCCCAAGGAGAACTGCTATTCTCATTTCTAACACCACATGTTAGTTTTGCCTATTGTTCAGTTTTATATAATCTTCTCATGTGTGCTCTTCTGTATCTGGCTTATTTTGCCCAGTATTTTATTTGGGTGATCCATGTGTGTTGTTGGATATGTAATGGCCCATTATGTGATGATATCTCACCACTTGACTGTACCGTCATTGTTTAATCTGTTCTGCTGGTGATAGGAGTTCATATAGCTTCCAGTTTGGGGATGTCATGCATAGTGCTGCAGACACTCTTGAACATGACTTTGGGTGGACATAGGCACACGTTACTACCAGCAGTGGGATGGGTTGGTTCATAGAGGATGTATGTGTGTGTGTGTGTGTGTGTGTGTGTGTGTGTGTGTGTGTGGTTTTAGTAGAAAACACCAAATAATTTTTCAAAGCCGCTCTGCCACTTAACACTCCAGAGTTGTATACAAGAGGTCTGGTTGTTCTTTCTTCCACTCATATTTTCTGTCTTTTTCACTGGAGTTATTTTGGTAGGTGTGTTATTTTGGTAGGTGTGTTGGTTTCACTTTTGAAGATTCATTTGGCAAAGAGCAATAAAAAGAACACTACAGTTAAAAAAAAAAAAGGTTTGATTTGAGCCCCCACCTCTAATTTACATATTCACTTCCCAGATATGTGACGAAGGAGTCATTTTACTTCTCTGAGCTTATTTCTTTGTTTAAAGCGAGGCTAATAATGTCCCCCAGGGAATTTATAGCCCTTGTTTCAAGGAATGCTGTGTGGGCATTTGTGAACTCCTACTCCATCCTGCTTTCAAGCCCATTTTCTCCCTGTATGCTAGAACTTACTCATCTGCTGGGGCTGTACACCAATAACAAATTGTAATCATTAGGTCAAGGTAGTAATTTCTGTGGTTGGAAAGTCAGGACTTAATGGGTCATGCTGCTCTCACAACAGGACGTTTGAATACAAGATTACAACATTGAGAGGTGGTGTAGGGTTTGTTTTCCTCTTATTTACTAAATTAAAAAGTGAAAACAGAACCTGCTGATAATTTAAAACTGTACTCAGACTTTAGGACATCTAGCTCTATCTATTTTGTTGGCCAAGTGTGATATCTCAGCCATGAGAATGCACAACTCAACTCACTGGGGGAAAAGCCATAGAAAGGACTTACCAGGATGCTCCTTAAATGGTCAGACTCACAGAACAGCTGCATCTGGTCACAGAAATCCCCACTGGGCTCTGCATTTGCCTTTAGTTCCAGCTGTTGCTACACTTCCAGGATAACTTCAGACAGTGTGATAAAAATGACCCAGATTCACCTTGGGGAAATCTTGTTTCCTCTTCTCTTTGGTACCTATGGCATCAACTGGCTGATTCAGACATCTGGTAAACCAATTTCTTCCCACACGTATGCTCTGCAAAGCAGCAGTGCACATCCAACTAGAGTCTCAGCATCAAAGACCTTTTCCCATTCATTCTGTAAGCCAAGGGTCTTCAGTATTTTCAAGAGAGAAATCCCTTTTTTTTAGAGATGCGAGGAGCCCAGAAAGAATTCCATCTGCTTGTTTTACAAATGATTAAGAACTGATGATAAGAGAGGATAAATGACGTACACAAGGTTAAATTTAGTGACAGGCTGTGTCTGTCCAAATTTCCTGATTTTTGACTACTGGCTATGCTTCAGATTTCATAGGAGCTTTGGGGGTGGCATGCAGCTGACAGGACCCTGATTATGATAGCATGGGGGTCTCTTTCTGCTGAAAACTGTGCTGCTTCTCATCCTTCAGAGTCAGATTAAATGTCTCCTTTGTGAAAATTTGTCTGAGCTTTTACTTGATCCAGACTAAATTAATCCCTCCTTTATCTGTGTGCCTAGAGTAATGTTGCATAATTCTCTACTGTAGCATTTCATTTGTGCGTACATTATTTATTTATTTATCCATATATGTGTGAATGAACGCATTCCCCAAGCATATCAAATTTCATTACGGTTTGTTACCTAATTGTCCCTTTTTTCCCTTGAATCTGAGAGCTTCCTGAAGTCAGGCCCCATAGATGTTCACCTTTGCATCTCACTTAATGGTAATCTCATTGAGAGAAAAACAGATGGAGACAGAGACATAGAAAAAGAGAAAGAGAAGAGAGAAGGGAGAAAGAGAATATACAGAGGGGGAAGGAAGAAAGAGTAAAGAAAAGAATGAGAATTTAGGAGATGTTATGGACATCTGTTGTTTGCCTACTGAACATCCATAGTCCCTTCCTCTGTCTTTACCGTCTTCATTTTTGTCTGGGAAACCATGCTTCTCTACTCCCACCCAGCCCATGTATTTTACGTGGGGCTGACCTCTCCATCTTCCACTCCAGGCATGAACACACAAGTCAGCTTGTCCGATCAGCACATTCCACTCTTTGACCATAATGATGAGCAAGTCAGACAGGCATAACACACTCTGGGAATTATACCAGAACTACTGAAAAGAGAAACTCTCTTTCCACTGGCTTCAAGGGAGTGGGTCTGCCAGCAGCAATCTTGTCACCGTGAGGGAAAGAACCCGCCAGTGAATGAAACTTATGCAGACAGAAGCAGAACTGGAAATATATAACAATTCCCAATGCTGTGATTTGAGCCCCTGTATCTCCCTGTTCCTGAAACTGACCTATTTATGAATCTAGTTCCATGAGCCAATGTATTTCCAATTTTCTGCTGAAAATAGTTTGAGTTAGGTTTATTTCATCTGTAACTAACAGAGTTCCAATTAATATGAGTTATAAGAGAGAGAAGAAAGAAAAAGGAGAAGCTTTGGGCACCTTCAAGTTGTATTGGTAGGTCCTCTCCATTAACTGGGTATTTCTCATCTAACACATCAACAGAGCTACTGAATGTACTTTTCTGTTTGGGAAAGGCCATGCCAGGACAGACCTCTGGTAGAGGTATGTTTGAACAATGGTCTCCTTCTTGGCCCTTTGCAAATACTCTGCCTACCTTTATGCTTAGGAATGGCAAAACCGTAAGTGAATCCCTTTCCCTTTTTTATATATGGCAATTTTAATCATAAAATGAGTGTTTGACCTCTACTTTCAAGGCCCCTTCTATCTTTGACACTCCAGGAGCCTCACCTGGTTCTCCTGAAGGTCCTACCTGAAGTCTCATTTCCAAAGGTCTCCCTGAATCCCACCATAGAGCATCTTTGTGAGCAACCATCTCAGTTTTCCCGGTACTGAAGTGGAATCCAGAACATGGGACTTCAGTGCTATAAATTATTGACCCCTCATATATGCTAAGAAGTTTGGAGATTGTGACAGAGTCAGCTTGATGTCTACCCCACATTGAGTTTTCTTCTTCCTCCTACATTTTAGCTGGGCTGTAGCCTCCCAGAATAAAGTCTACATGATCCAGTTTCTCTTGAAAACAAGGACAACTGCCTTTCTAAGTTCCAGCCAATGACATGTGAGCAGCAGTGTCCTGTGCAATTTATAGACTGTATCCTCAGAGAAAGGGGGTGTGACCCTATTCCCTTATCCTTGCCTTCATTCATCCTGCCACTTGGAATTCAGATGTGTCCTCAAACCATCTTTACTGATGCAGATTAGAACAGCCTAGGGATGGCAGAGCAACAAGGAAAGAGGATCCTGGGTCCCTGAATGATCTCATGGAGCAGAGAGGCCATACTAGCCTGGATTGCTTGCCTTGAATCTCATGATCTTTATGGTGAAGTCATTATTATTCTGGACTGCTGATACACCCAGGTGAACTATCTAATTCACACACAGTATCCCATCTGACCATTGCTACACCTGTTTCTGAAGAAGAGAAGTAAAATACTCTGCTCTTGACTGCTCACCTGGTTAATGGCTGAACTTCTAGCAGGCTCCATTCACACACAATGTGGGTTCCTGATCACCATGCTCTCTTGCCATTTCCACTTTTCCTTTTATGGAGTACTTCTAGCTTTTAAAGTCTTCTATAACTATTATACAGTTAAGGAGGCAGGAATTATTACTGGGCTTAGTGGCCAGATCAGTTGGGTAATTTGCCTAGATCCACCTAGTGAATTAGCAATGGATCGGGGATGAAAGTCCCAGTCTCCAGACCTTGAAACTTGGCCCTTTTCACTTGCCTCCACCAACAGGGCTCTTCTAGAACACTAGCACACTCTACCAGCCTCTCCTGATAGTTAAACTCTGAGCAACTCAATCCGGTTTTGAATTCAAGAACATTAATGACAGTTGCTTTCTTTGAATGAAGGTGCATTTGGCAAAAAATTAGTCAAACATAAATAAAGTTATGGCCCATTTCAGTATCCCCTCTCACAGACAGTATCTTTTCACTCCATTTATTCATAATTTTTAATCGGTGAAAGGGAATTTACTTTAAACACCAGATCTTTGAGCAAACACATGGTCTAATTTAGGCACAACCTGGGGCTTGGTTTGGTGAGCTTAGGCACCGTATATAATCCTTATCATCAATTTAGCATCCTTGGAACAGCAAGCTTAGCTTCCCAATGCTCAAGTTTCTGACAAACACTCTGTTTCTCTTGCATATTTTCTGAACTGTAGGTTCTAATTCTGTGTTCTAGTTAATTAGCACCATCTGTAATTTTTAGACAACCCATATCTATTGAAGGCACCCAAAATTCCATCTTGGTTTCCAAAGGTGGTTGTTTGTTGTGCCAGAAGGTGCTTAGCTGCCGAAATAAATAGATGACGTATCCCGTATGAAAAGCACTGTTGCTTCATTGGGCAGATGTCTCTTGGCGATGGTGACTAAATATAGCATGCCGATTTTAGGGCAGTGATAATCATTTTAAACAGTAATAATGAAACTATTGATTGGAAGGCTGTCACTTTTATTTTCTGGTCCCTGTGATAATAGAGAGATTCACCCTTTCGGGCATGGAAATATTTAACCCCTGAAAACTAAAGCTCTATCATGAACAGATTTCATACTGAAAAACCATTTTTAAATTATTTATTTATTTATTACTTTATTTTAGAGAGAGAGAGAGAGAGAGCATGTGTACAAGAGGGGGAGAGAGAGAATCCTCAAGCAGACTCCCCACTGAGTGGAGACTACTAAGGGTGCGTTCCCCAGGGGATATAGCCTCTCCTTTCTGGTCCTGCAGAGTGATTCATTCATCCCCCAAAGACACACCGCATGCCAGGTCTGTGCTCTGAACTCAATTTATGATTGCAGAAGGAAAAAAGTTATTTTTAAAAATTAGGTCCTGACAGGCAGCTCGGATTTATTTCTAGTTTATTTCTGGTCACACAGCATAGATGTGGGAGAATGTCCATAGGACACATGAGTTTTGATAGGAATCAGGAAAACCTCATGAAATACTGTAGGTCAGAGTCTTTATTGTCTGCTTGGGCAGACACCACAACAGTACAGACTGGGTGCTTTAAACAACAGGAACGTATTTACTCATAGTTCCAGAAACTGGAAAAGTCCAAAATCAAGGTGCTGGCTGCTTTGATTTCTGGCGAGAGCTCTCTTCTTGGCTTGCAGTTGGGAGTGTTCTTGCTGTGTCCTCACATGAGAGATATCACTGGTATCTCTTCCTCTTATGAGGGTACCAGACCTAGCAGTGCAAGACCCTACCTTTATGACCTCATTTAATTTTCCTCACCTCCTTAGACTCCCTATCTCCAAATGTAGTCACATTGGGGGCTAGGGCACCAACATATGAGTTGCGGGGGGTGTGCATAAACATTCAGTCCCTAGGAGTGATTTTATAGGGGATAGAGGTAAAATGTGTGGGCCTTGCCCAATCTTTCAGCTCCAGTGGGATGGAGTCGACAGTGCTCTGGACTCAGATGGACAGTTTGCATCCTGGCTCCTCTGTGTCTAGCTGTGTGACCTCGGGCAACTTCCTTAACCTACCTGTGCCTTAGTTTCCTTATCTGTAAAATAAAGCTGATAATCATATCTAACTAACAAGGTTATTAAGAAGATTAGATTCAATCCAACTAACAAACTCGGTTGGTTAGTTAGTTAAGTGAATAAAGGTAAAGAGCTCAGAAGAGTAACTGACGTATAGACACTTACTGAAGTCTCTTCAGACCTTGGCAGATTCAGTGGGAAGTTCATGACTCTGACAGTTTACAGCAGTGTTTTCCAAAGTGCAAACTCTCTGGTTCTGGGCCTGGGAATGTGAAATTTTAGCATGCTCCCAAAGTGCCCTAGACGCAGGCTTACGTTGGAGAATCACCAGCTTCCCTGCTAAGCGACGTCGGCTGAATTTGTCTGGTTCTCTTCATTTTGTTCTCAAATATGAAAATGCCTTTCTTCCATGGGATTGGAAGAGGGTATCAGTAAGAGAGCGCCCCCTTGCTGCTCTGTGCAGTGACATCAGTGTCTCCTAGGTTGTGTCCTTCATCCCCTGCCTCATTTGGGGTCAGCGTGATCTGACAGCTGGTTGCCTGCCTGAGAACGAAGCACACAAACCGAGGGGTTAAGCATGGAGTGAGGATCCTGGGAATAAATTTCTCACTTGTCGTCGGATTGAGACAGCATTGTGGGGACCTTGGCAGCAACTGTCACCCTTATTTGAGATGATGCCGTTGGGAGGGCAAAGAAAACTGTGGCTGAGCCCTCCTGCTAGCCTCAGTGGGTAATACCTGGATGTAGTCCCTTTGATCCTACTTAACCTTTCAAAAAAAGAAACCCCAGTGAATTTATATTATGATGATTTGGTCCTGTCAAAAATCCAGACATAGCAAAATTGAAATGACTAAATCAATAAAAAGTATTTAGTAAGAGTTTACTGTGCATTTAAAAATAGGTCGTGAACTAGGGAGCTTTCAGATTTAAAACTGATATGAAGCTGAGGGGCCTGACATTACAGGATGGCTTCTAAAGTGAAAATAAGGAAGTTGTTTAACATTGACAATGACTGGTTATTACAACAAGAGTTTGCAGATGGCAGGGGATTGGTTAAAAGGGACTGTCTGTTCCCTCTACCGTAGGAGAGACATTGTTTAAGGGTCCAAAATTGCAACTAGTAGGTAAATAAGTCCTAGAGCTCTAATGCACAGCATAGCCATTATTGTAACAATATTGTGATATTGTCAATAATATCAATATTGTCAATAATATCAATGTCAATATTGTAATGTGAACATCAGTGTGGCTAAGAGACTAGAATTTAATTGTTCCCACCACAGAAAAAGAAATGATAGTATGTGAGAGGTGTGAGGTACCAATATAATGGCAATCATGTTGCAGTATATAAATGCATGAAATCAACATGGTACACACCTTAAACTTATACAGTGTCATATGTCAAATAGATTTCAGTAAAAAAAAAAAAGTAAACAAAAAACTGATTATCTTATAGCATTTTCAGTTTCTTTGGATTATCAGAGGCATTTACAAGAAATCACCTAAGTTCAGTTTCAGTTATGTTCATGAAATAAGGCAGATTTAGTTTGGCTTCAGTGGTTTTATGTGCTTAGAGAATTCTCAGGTTTCGTCTCCGTTTTGTATTTAATTTTAGCAGCCCCCAAAGCAAACAAGCCTTTGGTCACAGGTTGGATTCCCCAGAAGCCGAGCCAGAGGCAAGGATTTGTTTGAGTGGAAAGAATTCACTCAGGAGGTAGTGGTTGGAAACAGCAGGCTGGGGAGGGCAGCAGAGGGAAGTGAGCAGGGGATGGGAAGAAAACCAGTTAATGAGGCATTATCCAAAAAATGCCTAATGTGGATGCTGGTATCTTTATTCTCCGGAGAACCCTGGGATCCCATATCAACAGGTGCCTGAGAATGATTCTACTTAGGCCACGGGAATGGAGCATTTATCTCCCGGTTTCTTGTCTGTCATTTGTTGAGATTGATCTAGGGGGCATTTACTTTCAAGCATGTCTGGCTTGCCTCACATGAGAGCCATTCTTGCTCTCATGGGCTGTTCAGAGTTGCAAGTTTGTGGCATAGAGACGTGAGTCGGACACCGCTGGGCAGGTTACCAACCGTGCCCGATGTGCTGGGGGCCTTGCAGGTATGGAATCACAACAGCCAGCATGCACTGAGCAAATATCCTTCCTGGATCTGTGCCTGCTGCAGATATCCTCTGCATCCTCACTTCTCAGGTATGACCCACGGACCGGCAGAGTCCACATCACCTGGAGGCTTACTGGAAAGCAGGATTTCACGGCCCATCCCAGACCGACGGAATCAGAACCTGAATTTTAATCAGATCCCCGGGTGATTCAGAGGTACACAGGCATCCTCCTCATTTCTGTGCTAGGCAACCATGGCCACACCGAGCGGGCCTGTTGTGCAACACTGAAGAAAGAGAACGCTCCATTGTAGGGCAAGAAAGCCACACTCCCGTGGAAGGAACCAGAAATCATAGGGCCAGGAATGGTTTGGCAACTTGATCAGGAAGTTGGGGATGAGAACATGGGTAGACTGGCCTTAGGGCATTTGTAAACCATCCCTGGGGACTCAGAAATAACCAAGGGAGATTTTTTTTTTTTTTTTGAAAAGGACTTTGAGTTTCCAGTGAAATGTAAGAAGGTGAATTTTTTAAAAATTTTATTTATTTATTTGATAGAGCACAAGTAGGCAGAGAGAGAGGAGGAGGCAGGCTCCTTGCTGAGCAGAGAGTCCGACGTAGGGCTTGATCCCAGGACCCTGGGATCATGACCTGAGCTGAAGGCAGAGGCTTTAACCCACTGAGCCACCCAGGTGCCCCACTAAGGGAGATCTTGAGGGAGGGTAAAGTCACGTAATTCTTTACTGGGGACAGAGAGCCATTGGCTTTTAATGGGCATCATCTGAGGTTAAGCCAGGTGGAGTCTGAGCCATTTAGGATCTATCTGTGTAGAAACATTCTGCATTAAATGTGTGCACCTAGAAACAAGGACCCAGGTCTTGTATAACTTTATATTCCCAGCATCTGATGCACAAAATTCATGCTCAGCTGATGCTTGCTGAATGGCCTAGTGATCTCCATTCATCCATTTAACAAATACTTAGATGATATCTATTCTAGTCCAGGTATGGTATTAGAGCTGCATTAACATTAGTGAATAAACCATTTTGGTAGCTGCCCTTGTGAGCATGTCATCTAGTGGGGGATGGACAAGCATATAAAATTAATATATAATTGCAAATTATGAAAAGTGCTATATGTGGTATGTAGCGATAGGGATTAATGGGGCGGAGGTATGCCCTCAGGGTATTGGGAAATCCCTTTGAGGACTGATGTGTGAGCCAAGAACTGAAGACTGAAAAGTATGGAGCCATGGGAAAGTGGAAACACATTTTAACCAGACATCACAGCATGTACAAAGGCCCTGCGGCAAGAATTAATGGAGTAGTTACATGATTTCTAAGAAATATAACCTATACTTGGTAATCTCCGCTCGGTAACATAAAACCTCAAAGAGCAGTTGAGTCAAGTCTGTCTGGGACAAACCAGGTTATCCTCTGAGTCCTTGGGATTGAATTAGCTTGTGTGCCCAGTAAGAGAGGAAAATCTAGGTACTGCAGTTTGGGATTTTGAGACGTTAGCATCTAGGGCCTCAACATAAAATCCCATCTTTTTTTTTTTTCTTTAAATGTTCGGTTAGCCACTCTATAGTACATAATTAGTCCTTGATACAGTGTTCATTGATTCATTAGTTAAATATAACACCCAGTGCTCATCACAGCACGTGCCCTCCTCAGTACCCATCATGCTGTTACCCCCTCCCCCCACCCTCCTTCCCTCTGAAACCCCCAGATTGTTTCTCGGGGTCCACAGTTTCTCATGGCTCATCTCCCTCTCTGATTTGTCCAGCCCCTTTGGATTTCCCTCCCTTCCCCTATGGTCCTATGTGCTATCGCTTGTGTTCCACATATGAATGAAACCATATGATAATAGTCTTTCTCTGTTTGACTGACTTCGCTTAATGTAATCCCCTCCAGTCCCATCCACGTTGATGCAAATGGTGGGCATTCATTGTTTCTGAGTAGTAGTCCATTGTGTATATGGACCACATCTTCTTTATCTATTTGTCTGTTGAAGGGCATCTCAGCTCTTTCCACATTTTGGCGATTGTGGACATTGCTGCTAAGAACATTGGGATGCCTGTGGCCCTTCTTTTCAGTCAGTACGTCTGTATCTTTGGGGTAAATACCCAGTAGTGCACATCTTGTCTTATAAATGTTTCTAATTCATTACACTTTCCCCCACTCTTGATCATAGAAGATGAAATGTATGAGTCATGCAATTTAAGATGTGTCATAGTGTTACATTTCAGGGCCAAGTTCCAAAGGAAAGGAATATTTTTTTTTTTTCTGAATATAATGAAAAAGTTCTAGCTCTTCTGTTACTATTTATGTGACCCTGAGCGTGTTGCCTAAACTTCCTACATCTGGTTTCTTCTTCTCTAAAACAGTCCTAGTGATGTTTATGAGAACTGAGTCGGTTGAATTCAGTAAACACTTATGGAGCACCTATTGTTTCCCTCTCGGTATGTTCCAGGCACTGTGTTAGGCCCAGGAGATGTAACAGTAAGCAAAACAAAAACTTCCCGACTTTCCAAGAGCTAATGGTGTACGAAGAAAGATGGAGGATTAAAGTATAGTGGATGTAAATTTAAACCAGAGTATAAGGGGGCACCTGAGTGGCTCAGTCAGTTGGGCAGCTGACTCTTGATTTCAGCTCTGGTCATGGTCTCAGTGTCCCTTTGGACTCCAAGCTCAGCGGGAAGTCTGCTTGAGATTTTCTCTCTCTCTCCCTCTGCTCTTTCTCTCAAATAAATAAATAAGTCTTTTTAAAACCTTCAAAGTATAAGGATGCAAGAAATAGCAAAGATAAATCTACTTTTTTAAAAATCAAACTAAGTCTTATACCCAGCCCCTGTCATGTCTGGCTGGCAGGTGATTCTTTCTACAGCATTATTACGACTTGCTCCCTTAACGTGGGACTTTGCAAAGGACCTTGATTTCAACCTTGTGAGACTCTGAACAGAGAACTGAATCATTCCTTACCCAGACTCTGGACTTGTGAGAAGCAGTTTGTTTTGTTCTGTGAAACTGTGAGGTGAGAAATTTATGTTGTTCTAAGCCCCTCACTTGGTGGCGATCTGTTGCATAGCAATAGAAAATGAATACACAGGTGTCTCCAACCTTCCTGTGTTCTACCCTGGTTTCCACTGAGTGTCCCATCGTGCAAGCCTTCACAGCTCCTGCTGTTGTTTCCATGACACCTAAGAAACAGGCATTCTTGCTGAGCAGGAGCCCAGACAGTGGGTCCAACCCCTCTTCAGGGCATCAGAACTCCAAGTCCTTGTGCTGAGCACAAGCCTCCATAATTCAGCCTTGCTCGGGAGAATCTCTCCCCTCACAGCCAGACCCCAAAGCTCTGCTTCTCTCTCACCATTTCCCTTCTGGAATGACACCAGAAATGGCTTAGGATTTTACAAGAGGCAAGGGGAATTAAAAAGCAGATTCTGATTTTGTTTTAGAATGGCATGGACTCAACGGGCCCTGTGGACACAGGGGTGCGGCAGAGAGCATGGAAAGCAAACCATGGCTATCTCTCATTCTGTCTGGTCCTCCCACAGCACTGAAAAGGAAACACAACTAAACATCTCAGTATATTTTCTCATCGGGCTAGTGATGACAATAAACTGTTTCAAGGGCTGTGATGGGCGAGCACAAGGTACTACACAGGGCAGCATGAGCACACGGCAGGAGGCATCAGCAGGTCCTATGAGCCTGGAGGAAGATTTAGGTAGTCATGTAGTAGCCTAAGGCTGAAAGAATGAGCAGGAGCTGGCCAGGTGAAAGGGCAGTGGGCTGGGAGGTGTGGGGAGGGAACGTGTTATTGGCTCAAAGCCCAATGGCACCCTTGCAGAGTGAGAGAACAGAGCATGAAGTGGAGAGGGGGGCAGGGAGTTAAGACCAAGCCAGGCAAGGCCATGCAAATCCAGTGAAAGAAATTACATTCTGTTTATATCCGCCAGCTTCACTGTCGTAGTCCTGCGTAAGAAAGACCTCCCAAACTCACTGGGCTATAAAAACAAGCATTTAAGTTTTGCTTAGAAGTCTCTCTAGAGACTGTGTTTTTAGTGGGCTTGGTGGGGAGCAGCTAGGTTTGGACTAGGCTGGGTGTTAGGTCCGTTCCATTTGGGTCCTCGTTCTCTGGACCCATGGCTACACGGGGCAGGTTTTTCTCATGGCAGATGGCAGGTTTGCAAGAAAGCGAGAAGGAACACGTCACGTTTCTTAAGATCTCAGCTCGGAACTGGCACGTTGACAGTTCCATTCAAGTCCCATTGGCCAAGGTAAGTCACAAGGCCAACCCAACGTCAGTGAGGCAGGGAAGGTCACTGAGCCCACAGTGGGATGTATTGCAGATGCCCGGGGCAAAGAGTATGGATGTACAACTTCTAATTCATGGAGCAAGAAATATAGTGGGAACAATAACCCAACTTGTCACAGAATCCAAAGATAACAGAAATGTATGCTGGAGTTTCAGGGAGAGCCACAAATAAAGTGACCAGATCAGCAAAACTCTGGGTTAACACAAACGAGACACAGGCAGCTACCCACAGGTGTCCTGGAGGTCTGGCACCCGTCCATGTCTCTCAGTTACACTTGGTCACTTGAGCAGGTGACTGTCTGCTCCCAGAGATTCACACAGTCTTTCATAAACTGCTGATGCTTCCATCAGCCCTGGTCAGAAAAAGGACCAACAGCTTAAGAGACAAGAGAGACTTATATAAATTAGGGTATTTTGTTTGGCTGGCCAACACCATCCCCTTCTGCTCTAAATCCCTAAGTACCCCTAGTACAGTACTATTAAATGGAAAAGTAGCATCATTGAGACACGAAAAGGGAGTGACGGGGCACCAGAAACTATGAGAAATTCCTGTGATGAAGTAGACAAGCTCTAACCGAAGGAGGGAAAATGGGTGGGACCTTTGGGGACAGGACCAACTCCACAATTTGTGGGGACCAATGCAAAATGAAAAAAGCTGGGCCCTTGTGCAAAAATTACTAAGAATTTCCAGATGGTGATACCAGAGAGTAGCACGGTACTCTCCCAAGGGAGGGGTCCACAGGTCACATGCTCAAGAAGCCACTCCCACTTGGGGCATTTCAATCCCCCTGACAGCAGATGCAGTGAGCAGGAAGGGGCTGGGAGCAACCATTATGGGGACTGGTTTGCAACCAGGTTTGTAACTGGAGCAGTTGATCGGTTCAGGGCCTCTTCTCTCACATCCTTGAAACCCTCCCCTGGTTCCAGTCAGTGAGCAGAATTGGTTCTCCCGGGCTGAGGTTCCGTGTTCCTTTACTAAGGGCTGCTGTAATGATGAACCACCTGCAGAGTGAGGCCCTCCGTGGAAACGGACCGTCTTGCGGGGCTGGTTCCTTCTGAAGCTGGGAAGGAGAATCTGTTTCATGCCTCTCTCCTGGCTTCTGGCAATTTGTTGGCCATCTCTGCCCCTTGGCTCATAGGACGTGACTGGATCTCTGCCTTCAGCTTCGCGTGGCCTTCCCCCTGTGTGCATGTCTCTACGTCCGAATTTCCGCTTTTTAGAAGACAGAACTCACACTGGATTAGGAGCCCACCCGACTCCAGTAGGACGTCATCTTAACCAGTGATATCGGCAATGACCCTATTCCCAAATAAGGTCACATTCTAAAGCCCTGGGGGTCAGGGCTCCAACATGTGAACTGGAGAGCGACACAACTCAACCCACAACAGGTGCATTGTGGGTGCTTAAGCGGGGGGCGCAGGGTAGCGCCCTGACATAGACCCCTTCCCTCCTAGGAGCCAGCAGGTAGCGAGGCTGCACGCACATCGCCCCTCCCCCACCCCCAGCCACAGGCAGCAGATGGCCATAAACAGACACCAGAAAACCAGGACCAGCATTTGGGGCAAACCAAATGTCAGGGAACAAGAGTTGCTTTTGAAGAACATCATTTGATGAAACGGCGTCATTCATTCAAAACACATGGACTTTTCATAGTGCTCTGACAGTTCCTGCATTGTTTCCTTAATTACCTAACAGGTGCAGTCATTCCTTGAGCCGCCTTACCTGCCGTCAGAGCACGGAGCTCCAGAACCTTACAGCCTGGCTCCCTGGGTTATCCAAGACCAGGGGTCGTCACCCTGGCTACACAGTGCAGTCGCCTGGTCAGTTCTGAAAGGACGGAAGCCTGCGTCCTCCCCCATTTCATTGGTCTGGGGTGCCTCGTGGGCAGAGAGACTTTTGCTTTTTAAAGCTCTCAGGTGATCACAGTGTGCCGCTAAGGTTGAGAGCCGCTGGCTTGGAACTCCTTCAGAATCCAGCCATGTGTGTAGCTGTAATGATGCATACGGACCGCAGATGGCAAGGCATGGGTTCGAGGGCGGCTGGATTTTGTTTGTTGCTTCCAAATTAAATGCTTCATATCTCTCTGCTTTAACTCTGCCACGCCATGTGCTCTGTTTTCTTTTCTTGAGCCTAAGTCCCTTCAGTTGCTAAGGAGCCACATCTTTGCTGGATGGAGTTTTCCTTTGGCTTACAAAGGCGGCCCCTCAGCCGGAAACTGAGGCCTGTTGCAGCACAGAGAATTATACTAAACTGAATTGAACAGATAATGGGCTTGCATTTAGCGCGATCTATTATAAGGAATGACAGTGTGTGCCCTGACATCTTTTTTCCAAGGATGCAGGTTGATCGAGCTTACTCTGTTCCTCAGGGGACACTGTAGGTGGCTTCAGGGAACCTCAGATGATCTCTCTCCTCCTCTCCCTCTCTCCCGTTCTCCCCTTTTCTTCCTCTGTCTCTCTCACTCTGTCTTCTCATTGTCTTTATCCTCTTTTACGTTTCATCTCATGTTGTCTCTCTCTTTCCCCTTATTTCCTCAAAATTCTGGATCTCACAGGTTGTCATGGTCAAGGAGCACAGCCCGCAGTCTTCCGAGATGTCTCACTTTGCCTCTTGCAATATAAGAAGACGTGAGGAGAAACCATACAGCCAAGAGAACTAAGCAAGGCCTTTGTCCCTGTTTCCCTCATCCACGATGTCCTCTCTCTACAGTCTGCTGTGTCACTGTGTTTGCTGGTCCCAGAAACCACCTGGGGAAGCTGGCTACAGCAATGTGGGCAGTAGTAACAGCATGTGACTCTAACGTGTATATTACATGCCAGGTACCCTTCTAAGCATGTTTGACAGATAAGGAGACACATGCCCAGAGACGGAAGGTGACTTCAAGCCCAGGCTGTCTGCTTCAGAGTTTGTGCTCTTCTTCTTTTTTTTGTTTTAAGATTTTATTTATTTATTTGACAGACAGAGATCACAAGTAGGCAGAGAGGCAGGCAGAGAGAGAGGAGGAAGCAGGCTCCCTGCTGAGCAGAGAGCCCGACGTGGGGCTCGATCCCAGGACCCTGGGACCATGACCTGAGCTGAAGACAGAGGCTTTAACCCACTGAGCCACCCAGGCGCCCCTGCTTCAGAGTTCGTGCTCTTAAAACTTGACTCTATATTGCAAGCATTTGAGAAGGAAGTAGTGGAGAGGGAGAAAGATCACAGCCACAGAGAGCTAGAAACAAACAAGGGGAGACAAAAGATAGAGACACAAAGAGATGGAGGGAGACAGCCACCAAGAAGCAGAGAACCAGAGACAGGATGGAACCATAAATTCCATCCCCACCACAACAGCGCTGAGGGAGAGAAGCCCAGGAAACACACTTCATATTGCATCTCTGAATTGGGTAGGAGAACTCTCTGGGGCATAATGTAGGCGAGACACTCCCAACTCTGGGAACTATAGGTCCGGTTCAGGTGTAGTTTAGAGAATGTCCTTATGTTACTATGCACTAGTTTTAGAAAATGCAGGCTTGCTTCTGGTTCACCTGGTGTCTTTTGAAAAGGGAGAGGGGGAAAATTCCCCTTATTCTAGGCTCAGTCCAGAAAAAAGCAAATAAAAAGTAAAAAAATATATATATATTATTTAAGTTCTCTTTAATTCACCTTTAGCAAACAAAGCAGAGCACTCTGATATTTTTTTCAAAAATATGGGATATTTGATCTTCCAAGAGCACCCCAGCTAAGGAGGTGGGTCAGCCCTTTGGCAATAGATGGGACTCATCCACAGTTAACAGCTGGTGGGGACACTGCATTGTGATTCGCACGCCAGTCCCAGCTTCCCCAGCAAATTTGTTTTGCTTCTTTAATTTCTTAATGCAGTAGGTGTTGTGATGTTAAAGACCTAGGAGCTGTCCTTTGTGGTGCGTTGGTGGGACTCTGCATCACTTGGGAGGACCTGTTTCACTTCCAAGTGACGTTGGAAGGCTGCCATCTGCTCATTCTGTGCTGTAGTCACTCAGCTGTAAGATGGAGACTGTTTAATTCAGTAAATAGTCTGTGTCCTTCAGTAGGTGAACAGATAAGTGCACTGTGGTACATCCAGACAATGGAGTATTAGTCAGCGTTATAAAGAAATGAGCTACTAAACCATGGAAAGATGTGGAGGAACCTTGAATGGGTAGGACTAAGTTAAAGAAGCCAATCTGAAAAAGCTACATATGGTATGATTCCAAATATATGACATTCTTTAAATTTTGCTATGAGTCTAAAACTGCCCTTAAGAAGGCATAATTTTTTTTATAAAGAGGTCTATGTATTAAAGATTTGATGATAATCTCATTTGGAGCTAGGATGCAATTAGATGAAAAATTTTCTTTCTTACTCTTCCATCTCCTCTGGATTAGGTCCTATCTTCTGTTCATAAGGGTTTATCTCTTCAATCTAAATTCATTCATGATAGAACACCTACTATGGGGATGCCTGGGTGGCTCAGTGGGTTAAGCCTCTGCCTTCAGCTCAGGCCATGGTCTCAGGGTCTTGGGATCGAGCCCCGCATTGGGCTCTCCAGTCAGCGGGGAGCCTGCTTCCCCTCCTCTCTCTGCCTGGCTCTCTGCCTACTTGTGATCTCTGTCTGTCAAATAAATAAACAAAATCTTAAAAAAAAAAAACCCACACAGAACTGTTGAGACCAAAGGTAGACATAACTTTGTAATTAAACTTGACCTCCTGAGAGTCGCCTGCTGAGTCATTTTCAGGAGGAAAAATGAGTCATGAGGGATAATACCTATCCAGGCATTGACTGAAATATTTGGGCCTTCTGCACTCCCACATGGGACCTAGGGCTTTCCTGGGGTCAGTGTATTAGTTTCCTAGGGTTGCTATAAGAAAGTACCGTAAGCAGGTGGCTTAAAACAACAAAAATTCTCTCATAGCTCTGGAGGCTAGACATCTAAACTCGAGATATTGGCAGGGCCATGGCTCCTCTGAAGGCTCTAGGGAAGGATCCCCTCCGTGCCTCTTCCAGTTTCTGGCAGCC
>RCUC01129108.1:0-21946 GCA_003697995.1 Taxidea taxus jeffersonii
TCCCTCTGTGTGTCTGTGTGTGCACCTGTGAGTCTAAATATGGCTCCGTGTGTCCTTGAACTTTGGGCGTGCGTGTGTGCGCACTGTGATATGTGGGCATCTGTGCGGACACGCGTGTGCATGTCTGCATACACATTTATGCGACTGTGTATCTGCGTGCGTACATGGGTCGCCTCTGGGCATGGCCTCTGTGAGCAGGTGCACGTGTGTGTGCATGTGTGTGCGCACGCGCGTTTGCTGCCGTGATCGGATGCGGTCTCAGTGTCTGAGGCGCGTAGGCCTGTGTGTCCCAGTCTGGGTCAGCGCGAGCTTGCGGAAAGGGCCGGGCCGCGCGTGCTTGCTCCGAGCGCGCCTGACGAATGTGTGTGCACGGGGCGTGGGAAACGTCTGTGGGCGCAGACGCGTCCGGTCCCTGCTGAGCTGCCCCTCCTGTCCACAGGGCTGCTGTCCCAGAGCCTGGAGCTCAGCCCCCCCGCGGACAACTACACAGTGTGCGAAGGTGACAATGCCACCCTCAGGTACCTCTGATCTCAGGGACTCTGAAATCACCCAGTCCCGCTCTGTCGCCTTCCTCAGAAGACAATCCTGACTCGCACGGGCAGCCTGGCCCTGTTGGTCAGCAGAGGTGGTTAGGGGCATGGACTCTGGGCCTGGTTCGATGCCTAGGCCTCACTATCCCCATCCGTGAAATGGGTGGAGGGATGATAACACTATGAGGGCTGCCACGGGGATCCAAGATTTTGTACACACATTCCGAGTTCGGAGAGCACGGCACACTGACCGCTTAACAGATGGGAGCCTGGCTTATTCCCCCGGCTCAGTGCTGCTCCCTACGCTGGGTCTGCCCTCGCTCCGGATCTCTGTCCCCCTCTCCCTGGGTCTCTCCCCCTCATCTCTGCATCCCTGCCTGTCTCTCCCAGAGTGCTCCAGATACTTTTCCAGTCTCTAGCACACAACATTCACTCAGTAACCATCCGCTACCCTTCCATTGCGCACTTGGGCTCAAACTTGAGGCTCAGTTTACCCACCTGTAAAGTGGGCCCAGTCACCTCTCCCACACAGGGCTTCAGTGGGAACTGGCAATGCAGTAAGCCTTCCTCTCCCCACCCCTGAGCCCCCGCGATGGCGGAACCTGGAGGGCCTTCTGGGGTGGGGAAGAGAAGAACCCTCCACCCTTGTCCTCCCCGAAGCTGCTTCATTGACGAGCATGTGACCCGTGTGGCCTGGCTGAACCGCTCCAACATCCTGTACGCGGGCAATGACCGCTGGACCAGTGACCCGCGGGTGCGGCTGCTCATTAACACGCCCGAGGAGTTCTCCATCCTCATCACCCAGGTGGGGCTCGGCGACGAGGGCCTCTACACCTGCTCCTTCCAGACTCGCCACCAGCCGTATACCACTCAGGTCTACCTCATCGTCCACGGTGAGCCCTCGGCTGGGCCTTGGGTGGCAGAGGGGACGGAGGGCACGAGGGAGAGGGAATCCTCGCGTCCTTGCCAGTTCTGATCCTGGGGCTACTTGGTGTGGAAGGCAGACACACACCCTGCCCTTGCAGATTTCTGCCAAGTAGAAGGAGGGACAGCCACCCAGAAAGTGACCTCTCAGCATGACAGCTTCTAGGGCAGGAGAGCTGCAGGGGTGAGGGGGTGCTCAGGGAAGACTGAAGCTGTGCTCCCCTCAACTCTGTTTACTGAGCACCTACTATGTGCCGGCATTGCTCTAGGCCCGGGGGATGGAGAAGGAGCCAGGCGGGTTCTCCCTGCCGTTTTGAAGCTGACTTTCTAAGGAGGCGGCTTCCCAGACATAACATCTGAGCTGAGACCTTCAGCTGGGGTCAGTGCTGAGAGTGCTGGGTCAGACCCAGAGGCAAGGGAGAAACACAGAGGAATCCTCAGAAAGATGGAGGGAATGTTGGCTGGACCCCTGGGTCTAAGGGAGGAGGGGCTGGGGGCTAGGACTCTTGGGTCCTTGGAGGCCATATTCAGCCTCTCGCTGACCTCTCCCCTTCTGGCCTGCAGTCCCCGCCCGCATCGTGAACATCTCCTCGCCTGTGACAGTGAATGAGGGAGGCAATGTGAATCTGCTTTGCCTGGCCGTGGGACGGCCGGAGCCCACAGTCACCTGGAGGCAGCTCCGAGGTGAGGACCCCACCCCTGGCCCAAAACCCCTTTCCCTACTCCGCCATCTGGGTCCCTCGATCCCCCTTATCCCTAGCTAGATTCCCAGACTCTCCCTTCCTCCCATCCCTCATTCCCCCAAACCTTGTCATGACTTGCTTTCCCCCTTCCACACTGATCCTGTCATGTCGCCAGCAGCCCCCAGAGCCTCAGAGCCTTCACCACCTGCAGGGCTGAACCACTGCCTCTAATTCACCTGCTAGACCCCAGCCTGCTCCCTGTCCCCACCCCAGTAGCCCTGGTCTCTTCCCCACCGGCTCACTTAATTCTGGGTCCTCAGTCCCTACCACTATTCCTAAGTCAGGTTATAACCAGTGGCCCCTGCCTCTGTTCCCATCTCCTGGTCACCTCACTACACCTCCTCTGCCAGATGCTCTAGCCCAGCCATTCTCAGACTGTAGTCCCTAGACCAGCAGCATCGGCATCCCTGGGAGCTTGCCAGAAATACCCCTTCTGGACCCACCACAGGCCTAATGAATTAGAACTTCCCCCGCCCACCGCCACCACCAGTCTGTTTTAACAAGCCCTTCAGGTGATTCTGGTGATGGAGCTGAGAACCACTACTCTAGGCTTCCCCCAAACATAGCCCCACGGTACCTGGACGTGATATCTAGCACCTCGTGTGCCTGGATCTCCACCCCAACCCCCCAGATCCCTAGACCCCCAGTCACTGGGTCTTTAGAGAGCAATGGTGCCAATCACTCTATCCCCGAGACCCCAGAACCCAATAACTCGGTCTCAGATGCTGGATCCTTTCAGACCAGGTCATCTGAGCCCCACAGTCCTGGGCTTGAGATCTTGGATTCCTAGATGCCCTTTGTCCCAAAGGGTCTTCTGAGCCTGGTGATGTGTCATGAGCCCCGAGATATCTGAATTACTGATCCTAATTACTTGATCCTTATTCCCTGAACCCAAGAATAAGATCCCAGAACTCTGGACCGCCCCCTCCTTGGGTCTGTATTATCTGGATCTTTCTGAGCTCCAAGATCCTGGGATTCCCCGCACTGGGTTCTGTGAGCCTCATGATCTGAATGGTGAACTCCCAGATCCCTGGATCGGTTGCATCCCCAAATTCTAGGATTCTCCCCATTGGTTCTAGTTACCAGGCTCTTGACCCTCATTCCTTGCCCCACCCCTAGCAGGAGATCCCAGACCGGGGATCCACACCCCTGCCCCAAACCCCTGCGAACCCCTCCTGGCTCACACTGACCCGGGCACTCCAGGCCCTGTGGTGCCTGCCCCGCTGATGTGTGTCCGTGTTGTGCCCGTGTTGTCCCGTGTTAAGTGTTTGTGTCCGGCCCCGCCCCCTCCCATTCCCTCCCCGCACAGACGGCTTCACCTCGGAGGGCGAGATCCTGGAGATTTCTGACATCCAGCGAGGCCAGGCCGGGGAATATGAGTGTGTGACTCACAACGGCATCAACTCGGCTCCCGACAGCCGCCGCGTGCTGGTCACCGTCAACTGTGAGCCCCCTTGGCACTGCTCATGAAAGGGGGGCAGACCCTGGGTCCCTGGGAAGGAGGGAGGAGGGGGATGAGGACAGAACCCCTTAGACCTCACCTCGCTAGGAGAATTCACTGACTCCTTCTTGCCCCTGGCTAGATCCTCCAACCATCACGGATGTGACCAGTGCCCGCACCGCCCTGGGCCGGGCCGCCCTCCTACGCTGTGAAGCCATGGCCGTGCCCCCTGCGGACTTCCAGTGGTACAAGGATGACAGACTGTGAGGACAGCACCCAGGCGTGCGCGGCGGGATGGGGTTGGGGGTGGGGGGAAGGTAGCCGAGCCCTAGGTCCCGAGAACTGGAGATCCAGCTTCTAGGGGATGGGGTCCTCTGGGCCCCAGGGAGGTCTCGGGGAGCTTACTGAAAGTTTGGGCCCCACAATATGAATTTGGAACCTTGTCTCTTTGGGCTGTTCAGGGAAGTTTGGGGGTCGATGCTCAGGATGTGGCGAGGAAGCTTCAGAGGACCATTGGGGTTGAGGTCCAGCAGGGTCTGGGAGCCTGTAGAGATTGGGGGCATATACTGGGAGAGTCCAGTGACCCTGAGGGGTAGGGGCGCCTGGAAAGTGGTGTCTGTGGGAGTGGTCCAGGGACCCATGGGGAGCTAGAGCCCGAAGCTAGGGGTCTTTGAGGTAGGGCAGAATGAAGCTTTGAAGCTAGGGCAGAATGAGGGGGTTCCGCGAAATCGGAGGGGATGAGAGTGGGGGGGAGTGGGATCTGCACCCCGAGGGGCTCCAGGGCCAGGGTCCCACGGCCCGGTCCCTGACCCAGATCCCCGGCAGGCTGATCAGCGGTGCAGCCGAGGGCCTGAAGGTGCAGACGGAGCGCACCCGCTCGATGCTTCTCTTCGCCAACGTGAGCGCCCGGCATTACGGCAACTACACGTGCCGCGCCGCCAACCGGCTGGGAACGTCCAGCGCTTCCATGCGGCTCCTGCGTGCGTGCGAGCGGGTGGGGCGGGGCCGGGCGGGGGGCGGGGGGCGGGGGGCGGGGCCGGGACTGCCCCAGACTGACCGCGAACTTGGGGAGTGACCCGAGCTGAGACCCGAGCTGAGACCCGAGCAAAGCGACGGACTGGGCAGGAGACGCATCCCTTCAGTGGGTGTCGTTCACGGAGGGCCCCCTGGGGGGCGGAACTGGGACCTGAATGGTAAGAAGCCGCCCGCCCTGCCGAGACCCGCGGGAGGAGCTTTGCAGGCCGAGGGAACGCGGTAGGTCTAGCATGACCCGAGCAGAGTGATCAGCGTGGAGCCCACGGCTAAAGAGGGGAGGAGAGAGAGGCAAAGTCCCAGGGGCCATGGGAAGGATTTTGGATTCTCCTCGACTGCAGGCGAGGCCCCTGGAGGCTGCTAAGCAACGGACTGACCAAGGGGCTGACGGTTCTAAAGGGAGCCCCTGGCTGCTGTGCGAGGAGGAGCCTGCAGGGGGCGCAAGAGGGGGCCGAGGGACCGGGGGAGGCGCGACTGCGGTAATGCACGCCCGGGCGGCGGCGCGGGTCGTGTACGGGGGATGTTTCCAAGGCGGACGGAAGCAGGAAGCGGAGTCCAGGCGATCGCAGGGGTTGGCTCGAGTAGCCGGGGGAAGGGGGACTTGGAGTAACGTATCGAAGCGGGGGCCGTAGCCGGTCTGGGGAGAAAAGCCAAGGGTACCGCGTCCGGCGCGCGGACCGCCAGACGCCTCGTAGCCATGCTGGACGGACCTCAAGGACGTGAAGACCTGAGAGACAGGGCGGAGCGGCAGAGAGCAGCAGTGTTCGGCGAGATGCCGGGACTCAGATCAGAGCGGGGAGAGCAGGCACGCTGAGAAGCCCCAGAAAAGCCCCCCGGAGAGGGAGGAGGCTCAAAGACACCCTCAGAGACGGGGCGGACGCAGGGAGGAGCGAGACGCACACGGGCTCTCCCCTTCCCAGGCCACCCCCGTGACGCTCTCTCCTTCCCCAGGCCCAGGATCCCTGGAGAACTCGGCCCCGAGGCCCCCGGGGCCCCTGACCCTCCTCTCCGCGCTGGGCTGGCTGTGGTGGAGGATGTAGGAAGAACCCAGCGCGGCTCGCCTCCCCCTGCGCGGGGCCGGGAGCGAGAGAGAAAGGGAGAGCAGCGCCGTGGGTCTCGAGGGGGCGGAAGAGCTCTCTGCCACCGAGGAGGACGAAGAGAGGAGGAGGAGGAAAGCTCTTTAGAGAACCCATCACTGTGAGGGATAACGCAAAATTATGCATCTTTCTACAGCCATTTCTCGCCACCGTTCACGTTTCCGATTGTGACCCACCCCCGGCCACCCCAACCCCTCTTAGCTCAGGCTGTCAACCGGGTCGTGTGTACGTAGTGGGTGTGTGTGAGCATGAGCCTGCACGCGTGTGTATGTGGGGGGGGGGGGCTCGGCAATCTTCCCTCCCCCAAACCCCCCGCGCCCACTGCCCCCAATGCTGCTGCCTCTCACCTCTGGCTGGAGGTAGGTCCGTGGGCTTCGTGGCAGAAGCTGTGAGGAGAGGATTTCCAGGCTCCCCGCGTCCCCAGCATATGCACGGACGGCACCCCTCCCCTCTCTGTTGAGAGAGAGTCTCCCGGGCAGGTTGGGAGTGAGGAGGGGTGCCGCGCACTCGCCTGTCAAGCTTTCATTCAGCCTCTGTGAGCAGGTGGGAGAGCTCCGCCTTGGCTCTGGGCCTCCTTGCTGTCAACCACCAGCTGCCTGCAGCCCGAGGCCCCATCGCTGGCTCAGCAGCCTGAGACCTTCCCACTCTCTCTGGCCCCCTCCCCTCCCGCGACTTTGTGGCCCCATCTGGGCCAATCGGTGCTTCCATCCAACTGTCAGAGGGGTGCCCGTGGTCACCTGTCTGTCTCAGTGCTTTGCCCTCCCCCTCCCCCCCCCCCCCCCCCCCCCCCCCCGCTCCCCTCAGCCGGCTGCAGCCGCCCACAGGTGTGGGCTTGCTGGTCTCTTCACCGACTGTACCTCCCAAAGTCTGACCTGACCGCCCTCACACACACTCCGATGGACACACACATACCAGCGACTGTGACCAGCAATAGCCCCCCCCCCACCCCGGCTCCAGCTGTCCTGTAGCTGGTGACCAGCTTGTAGTTCCCCTGAGAGTGGGCAACTTGTCAGGAGGAGGCGCCGAGAGGCTGTAACCTCAGCTCTGATGGGAGGAATATGCAGTGTCCGTCCCACTTACACAGAGTGGGGAAGAGAGAGGCATCACAGACATCCCCAGTCCAGACCAAGATGTCACGTCATCAGCTCTGACTCCTGGGAGACCCGCTAGAAACACTCACCCCAAACCACACTACCCAGAGCTTGGGGAGGAAGAGATCAGAGCAGGGGTGGGGGGAGGGGGGCAAGGGGCAGTGACTGTACCTCAGACGGGGGCGTGGGCCCCATCCCACATTGTCTTCCATCCCCAGGGTCCAGGGGGTTGGGGAGGGATGGGGGAGGGACGCCAGGGAGGGGGTGGGGGGGCCCTGGGGGCCGTGTGTTCCAACTCATGGGGAGTGTTGAGACCACCACACCAATAAACGCCTTTTTCCAAAGTCTCTGCCCGCAAGTGTCAGGGTCACTAAGGATTTGGGTGAGTGGAGGGCCAAGGGTCATTGGTGGTGCCTCCCCGGCATCATTTCTACCGTCTCTTTCTTTCAGCAGATTTGGAATTGACCCATTACACAATGATGTGAGGTCTATCTAGATCTGCACCATTGCTTTTCCCTGTTACATGGAAGACCTTGGGTCTGTGGGAATAGCAGTGGTGGGAAAGATAGTATGTGCAGAGTACAGAGACGAAGGTCTAAAGAAACTGAGTCCCTGGTGACATCGTTTGAGTAGCTGGATCAAAGCTTACCTGATGCCCACCTTCATTTACATAAGCAATACAGTCCCCTGAAAGTATAAGCCAAGTTGTGTTAGGTTTCTTACCAGTGATTAAAAAGGAAATGAAAAGTCTAACTGATATAGAAAAGGTATAGAGGACCCAGGTACCCAATACCCCAGCCTTCACCTTTCCAAAAAGATCCAAGAGCTCTATTTCCCTAAAGGCCTCTTCATCCCAATCTCGAACCAGAATACCTCACATCCTTTTCTTCCCTGAGACAGATGCATTAGTTTTTTCCTCCTCCTTTGCTAGCAGACACACCTCCCATGATACAAGCTGAGATGTTTGGTTTCCCAGCCTCCCTTGCAGTGATGTGGCTAATTTGGGGTCAATAAGACAAGTTTGCTAATGGGCTCCCAGGAAATTTGTTTCCTCACTCATGAGGTTGGTCGAAGGAAGGAGTGTGGGAAGGGAACCTTGCTCCCTTCCTTTTGTCTTCAGATACAGTTGCATGAAGAGGTGATGTCTGGAGCTCTAGCAGCCATTTTGCCACATGAGACAATACCCCAACCCCGGGTCGCTAAGTTGCCGAGCCAGCCTGAAACCACCACTTATTTTGCCACTGTTTATTTTGTTACTTGCAGCCAAGGGAATCTTCACTGATGCACTCCCTACGTTTCCAATGAGAAACCCAGCTAAGAGAGAAAAGGCAACATGCTGGGGAGAGCAGTGATAAGCCCAGCCTTCCACTGGTGCCGAAACATTTGCTCAGTCAACCAGTGTTTATTGATTGCCTGCTGTGTGCCAGGCTCTGTGTTAAGTGCTGGGGATAATGACATGGTCTCTGCCTTCATGACATAACTCAGTTGAAGGAGGGAGGCAGAGGGTAAACAAGTTTAGTACATACAAAGTTACGTGAGAGAAGCCAGAGGTTCAGAGGCTGTGAGACTGAACCCATGACCAAGGCAGCCTCTTAAGCTGGTAATGGTTACATTTCTAGGGTTTCTTGACCCAGTTCCAATATTGGGGGGATCCCCCCACACCAATTTTCATACGCCAGCAGGTGTCTGAGAATTCACCTCCATTCTGACACCGTCTCCCCAAAGATAGCATGAGATTCCAAAGGTGAAGGGTCCCTCCTACAGGACTGATACCCCCATTCCCTACTTCAGATTCCAGCTGCAAGCCCCAAACTGCTACCCGGGCTTCTAACCGACTGCCTGTAGCTGGAGGTTCCAAAGACCTCTTCCTTGGATTTGATTAATTCCCTAGACTGGCTGCAGAACTCAGGGAAACACTTACTTACATTTACCAGTTTATTAAAGGATATGAGCAAGGATATGAATCAACAGCCAGATGAAGAGATACCCAGGGCATTCTCCCAAACAAAGGAGCTTCTGTCCTTGTGGAGCTCGGGGCCCAGCTCAGTGGCACAGGGGAGCATTCTGGTTCCCCCAGCGTGGAAGCTCTCCGGAAATGGACCCAAGAGCTGGTCTCTTGGGTTGTACGAAGGCTTCATTATATCTTTATGATTGACTAAGTCACTGGCCATTGGCTGATTCAATCTCCAATCCCTCCCCCTCCTGGAGGGACGGGCAGGGAGGGGTGTGAGAAAGTTCCAGTCCTCTAATCACAGGTTTGGTCCTCCACGCAACCAGCTCCCCCTTTGGGTGGGGTCCAAAAGACACCTTCATTAATAACAAGCCACTCAATTCGCCTTTAGGGCTCTGAACCGTTTTTCAAGAACTGTGGATCGAGCAAGACCAAAGATATCTGAAAACATATTTTGGTCATCTGAATGAGCAAATATATATTTCCTATAAATCACTGTAGCTCAGTTAGCGTTGTCCTTGAGAAGTGAATAACCCGGGGCAAAGAGCGGTGTTCCAGGCAAAGCAAATTCTGGGGCAAAGCCCCAGAGGCAAAAGAGAGCAGGGGTGGGGGGTGGGGGGTGGGGGGACGCTGTGGACAGAAAGCCTGTTGTTAATTGAGAAGCAGGAGTGAAAGTACCAGAAGGGGAGGTCAGAGGTCAACAGAAGCCCAAACACAAGGCTCTGAAAATCACAGTGAGGAGTCAGGACGATATCTGAAGGGCAGTGGGCACCCCCAGAAGGGTTTAAAGAGGAGAGGATGTGTTCTGAGCTATTTCAAGATGCAGACGCTGGCAGCTGGATGGGTATGGCCTGGAGGAGACCAGCGGTCATGGGAACACCTGAGAGAATGAGGCTGGGCGCCCCCCAGGGCTTGAAGCAGCACAGCACAAGCCTCGCCTGTCCACCAGCCTGTCCAGCACCAAGCCTGCAGAGGTCCTGCCTGCAGGCTGTGCAAACTACCCGCCCGATCAGCAGCAGTCTCTCCCAGCCTGGAAGCCACGGCGCCTTAGTTGCTCAAATACAAGCAGAGTCTTCTGCCCTGAGAGAGAAAGGAAGTCCCATGCCCAGAGCCAGTCTTCAGTCACAGCAGGACAGGAGGGCCCTGCCTGCTTTGGGGATGAAACCGGAGGTCCTACCAAAAAAATTAAAAAAAAAAAAAGAATCTTGCGCAGAGCGGGCCTTGGTCACACCTGTGTGGCTGCCCGAACAGTCCTTGGGCCCCCACCCGGAGAGATGACTGGACTGAGACCAGCAGCCTGGAAGAGAAAGGAAGGGAGGGGGACAACCTCAGGGGTCACCCTGAATGTGACATGACTCACCTTTTTCGAGCACTCGCTCACACCAGTCAGACGTTAGCCGTTCTGTCCGTTTACAACAGGGAAAAAACACACGTCCGCCCACCCTTGGGAGAGGTAAGACAGGCGACAACCCAGCTTTCGCGGGGAAGAAGACATTCCATCCCACATCGGATAGAAAATGGAAGTTTTGCCAATTTTTATGGAAAAGAATAAAGGAGTTCTCCCTCCTTTGGCGGGAAACTGGAATTTTACTCTTACGACAGCAAAAATGTGATGGGAATTCCTGTCCAATAATTATGTATACAAAAGGGAGGGGGGTTATTTACCGACTCTGTAAACCAACACGTAAAGCTGGGGGAAGATGACTCAGACCATCTCCTCTCCCTAAAACACAACAAGTTCCACCCCATTCCAGGACACTGGGGCGCGCACACTCACATGGTGGGCCCCGTTTGGGCTGGGGTCCTCCGGCGGCACTTTGAGGGGCAGCGGCTGTGAGGTCTGCACTGGGGTTACGCTCTGCATCTTTTTTTCCAGTGGGGGAACCGCAGGGGTCAAGGAGGGCGGATGCTTCTTTTTCTTGAGTGAGTCTCCTAGAAAGAGGAGGAACGCGAAACAGAAGCGCGTCATTGGCTATTCCAACACCCCAGCCCAGCTAATGACCGGGGGAGCTCGGCTGAAGGGCGGGGCCTCACTCTGATTGGCTGATATGGAGGTCGAAGGCGGGACGAATAGCCTGTGGCCGTGCTGACTGGTTCAGCCCGGTCTCTTTCTAGGGACCCTCCCCAGTGGGCCCCTCACTTACCCCTGAGGCTGCACAGGCAGTAGATGCACAGGTAGAGAAGTGCTGCCAGGAGCGCCAGGCCCAGTAGGGAGCCCAGGACGATGCCAGCAATGGCCCCGGAGCCCAGGGTGGGACCTGGAAGAGACAGAGCGATGGAGGATAAGAGAGCAGGAGCTAGGGCTGGCCCCAAGTTTCCTGAGCTCCCTGCTCCAGCTCTTTCGGAACCCAATTCCTGGGATCCCAGACTCTCAATTCTTTCAGCATTTACTAAGTAAGCGGTGTGCCTGGCGTTCTACCAGATGGCAACAATCCACCGGTGAGCAAACCCAGATACCTACTCTCATGGGGATTAATTTTTAGGGAAATCAGAAATGAACGCACCAATTAATAACAATTACAGGTTGCACTAAGAAGAAAAATAAATGTGCTATGACAGAAATAAGGTGCTATCACAGAAATAGAGTCAATCTTCTGCGAAGACTCTGTTTCCAAATGAGGCCACATTCACAGGGACTGCGGGTTAAGATGTCAATATATCTTTGGGGGGAGACACAGTTCAGCCAGTCAAGTCAAGAAGAGATCATCAGGATGAGCCCTAATCCAAGATGACTAGAGCCCTCACAAGAAGAAGACAGAGACACACACACAGGGAGGAGGAGGCGGTGGGAAGCTGGAGGCAGAGACCAAGCAATGCGGCTACAACTCAAGGAAGGCCAAGAATTGATGGCCACCCTCAGAAGCTGCAAGAGACCCGCAAACACTCTGCCCCGAGTCTCAGAGGGTGCACAGCCCTGATTTCCCTGAGACGGAGCACTGACCCCTTGATTTCTGACTTCTGGCCTCCAGAGCTGGGAGAAAATACATTGCTGCGTGTTCAAGCCACGCAGGTGATGGTCCACTGTGACCGTAGCCCCCGAAAAAGGATACAAACAGGCAAGCACGATACAAGGAAACAGACTGAAGGGAGGCAGCCCAGGAAAAGGTTCCAACAGCCCCAACTCACTGGCCTGGTAGACTCGGCTTTGTGATGGGGTCCCTGGCTGGCTCCCCAGGGTGGGGAGGATACGGAAGGCCCAGGTCCCAGGGTTCCGGCGAGGAAGGGGCACCACGGCTGACCGCTCCTGAGGCCCCAGGAAGAGCAGGGAGATCCAGTCCTTGTAGGCAGTGGCTCTACCCAGGTCGGGGCCCTCTTGTCGTGCCTGGATCTCAAAACCACTGATCAGGGCCCCGCGTTCCACATCCCAGGTCAGCACTGCCGCATCCTGGGCTCTTTGCAGCCTCCATGAGGAGATGGAAGGTCCTGGGGGGATTAAGGCGGGGGTTGAATTTATGGGTCCTAGGGGGAGAGGGAAGGGGGCTGCAGACCTGGGCTCATAGGTCCTGGGAGCAGAGGGTCTGGGGAGCCTTCCCCAGAGGGGAAGGGACTAAGGGCCTGGACTCTTGGATCTGAAGGAGAAGGAGCTGGGGACTGGATCTGAGGTTAGAGAGGGCTGGAGGACTTCTGGGTTCTGGGAAAGGAATGCACTCACCAATGAGTGTAATCTGGTTGCCCCCAGCACCCAGCGCCCCGCTGCACAACACGGAGTAATTTCCCAGGTCCCAGTCCAGACTGAAGTTGCTAATGAGGAGCCTGTGCCCATCTCGGCTGAGCCGGAGGTGACCCCCACCTCCGGGAACCACGGGCCGCCCTTCCCGGGCCCAAGATGCTCTGGATGGTGGAGGGCAGCCAGTGGCCTCGAGCGCCACCTCTGCCTCCCCAGACGGTGTTTCCTCCACTGTGGGATGCAGCAGCACCTCCCGAGGGGCCTCTGCAGGTAGAAGAAATCCAGCCAAGTCAAGACGTCACCCTGGAGTCCAAGCCCCACCCTTTGGGGAAGGAAACCGCTGTGACACTTTAGCCAAATAAGGAAGCACTGCTCATTCACTCCCTCCCGCCCAGTCATCATCAGATGTCCTTCATAACTAACGCCTTATGAGGTACCTACTATGGACCAGGCTCTGGACTGGGGGATTCACATTGTTCTCGAGCCTTTATTGCTCGGGGCCCGTAGGAAGGTTGTCAGCCCTCTTCCTGGGTCCAGGAAAGAAACTGTGGCCCTTTTCCCTGCTTGCAGTATAGGAACAACCTTGGTCCTTCTGTAGGGTTTAAGACAAAGGAAATCTCTTTTCCTGGAGTTAGAAGTCTGCCTTTCTCATTTCCTAAAGGAGCTAAGAAATACGCCCCTCCTCGGGAAACAGGAAAGAAGTCCCACCGGCTCTCACCCGGGGTGACAGTGCAGGTGCGTGTGGTCACCAGGTGACGAGCGAGGCAGGTGACGGGGACGCCGCTGAGCCGGGGGTGGGCGGGGACAGCCGCCAGGAGCGCGGAGGGCACCGGCCCCACGCGGACGCCTTCAGGGAGACCCTGGAACTGCAGGGAGGCGGCGGGGACCCCGCCGGGCCACGAGCAGCGGTAGCGGAGGCTGCGGTCCCCCGGACCGCCTTCGACTGAGCACTGCGGGGACCCGGGAGGCAGGTCTGTGGAGCGGAGGGAGAGATCAAGGGGCCATCCTCTCCCCTTTCACCCCTCCAGCCCGCCTCTCCGCGCGTTTGCGCCGACCCTTCTGCACCTGGCACCTGCCCGTAGGCGCCATCCGCGCCCCATTCTCTTGCCACCCAGCTCCCTCGCCCAGAAACGTCGGGGCTGAGCGGGCAGCTGCAGCCCCACCGACGGCCTCTTTCCAAGAAGACCATCTCTGCGCTGATTTCTTTCCTCGCAAGCGCAACCCCTCCCACCGAGTGACTCTGGGCTTTAGCCAGACGTCTGTGCCCTCCTGTTGCGCCCCGTCCCACTTCTAAGACGACGCGCTCATTTCTGCAACGACCCCGCCCCTCTCTTGTGACTCCGCCCCCTTCCCAAGTAATTCCTTTTTTTGCTGATCCCACCTACGGCCGCGCTCACCCGCCACGGTGAGGTCGAGCAGGGAGCGGCGGCGGTGGCCGGTGCGCGGGTTCGAGGCGAGGCAGGCGTAGGTGCCGGCGTGGCCCGGCCCGACCGCGGGCAGCAGGAGACGCGGGCCGGAGGGCACCGCGGCCTCGGCGGGGTCGGCCAGGCTCCACGTGATGTCGGCGGGCGGCCGCGAGGCGGCGGTGCAGCGCAGGGTCACGTTGCTGCCCGCGGTGACATACAGGGCGGGGGCGGCGTCGCGATCCGAGGACACCTTGATGACTGGCGCATCCGGGCCGTCTGGATGAAGGTTTCCGGACCGGGAGAGTCAGGGTCACCCGGGACTCCGCCACGAGCCTGGGGCGCTCCAGGGGACCTCCGATCCCCTCTCCGCCTCGGACTCAGGAGGCTGAGCTCCCAGATCCCGGCCCCCGACCCGAGGCACACCCCCACTCACAGAAGACACTGACGTCGGCCGCAGCCTCCGTGCGGCCGAAGGGGCTGCGGACGCGACAAGTGTACCGGGCCTGGTCGCTGCGCACTGGGCGCGTGATGAGCAGCTGGTCGCCCTCTGTGCGGATCCGGGGTGGCTCTGCTCCCTCAGGGTCCGTTGCCTCCAGGGTGCGTCCGTCCCGGCTCCAGCTCAGCTCCCCACGACCCGGCCCCCACCCTAGGCAGCGCAGCCGCAGCTCAGCCGCCCCCTCCTCTGTCTCAGGGGTCTCGGGCTGCACCGACAGCTGGGGCAGCGGCTCTGGGAGAGGAAGATGGGTTCAGGACCCGGTCCGTAGCCTCCTCTTGCTGTATAGTCAGGACTGCAGGCCCCAGCCTTCTCCACTCCTCCCACCCAGGACTTCCGGGCTCAGCCCCAGGAGTCCCCCTCCTCACAGACCCATAAGTCTGAGTCCCCCACTCTCTCCTCTCAGAGACTCAGGATTCCGAGTCTCCAGGAGTCTTGATCCCCAGGTCCAATTTCCCTCAAGAACCCCCGTCTTGGGGCGCCTGGGTGGCTCAGTGGGTTAAAGCCTCTGCCTTCGGCTCAGGTAATGATCCCAGGGACCTGGAATCGAGCCCCACATCGGGCTCTTTGCTCTGCATGGGGCCTGCTGCCTCCTCTCTCTCTGCCTGCCTCTCTGCCTACTTGTGATCTCTGTCTGCCAAATAAATAAATAAATAAAATCTTTAAAAAAAAAAGAACCCCTGTCTTGACCCCCAGCCCCTCTTATCCCTTCTCCCTCCAACTTAGAAGTCCTCTCTCCCCTGTCGAGGGACCCCCTACCTCAGGGGAGAAAACATGATCAGACAGCAGCCACCTTCCCAAAGGGCCTGCACTCTGGACCTCTGTGCCCACTTACCATACACACCCACCGTGAACTCCCGAATCTGCCGGGAGACCCCAGCCCGGATAACCTCAGCAGTGTACACCCCAGCATCCTCTAGCTGGGCGGAGGCAAGTTCCAGGCTCCCCTGGGCCTGGTCAAATCGTAAGCGGTCTCGGTGAGCAGGGTCCAAACTGATCAGGGGGGCCCCTGACCCCAGACCTCCGGCTGCCAGCACCTTGGAGCCTCGACGCCAGACAACCAGAGGAGCAGGAGGGCCGGGGCTGGGAACCGGAACTAGAGGGAGCTGGATGGTGGTCCCCACTAGCACCGAGAGAGGCCTCCCCACTTGCTGGGGGAGGCTTTCCATGGGGTGGGCTACTGCAGTTACTTTGGATTCAGGGTTCTGGGCAGAGATTTCAAGATCTCGATCCTCAGGGGAGGATTCTGAACCTGGGGTCTCAACGGATGCTTCAGGGTCTGGGCCTTGGGCTGAAATGTTCGAAGTCGGGGTCTTAACAGAAGAGGGCTCTGAGTCTTTGGCAGGAACTTGAGAATCCAAAACAGAAAATATTTCGGAACCCGGGATTTCAGAGAAGGTAGGATCCAGGCTCAACATTTGGCCCTCAGCAGAAACATCTGACCAGATGGACAGAGGCACGTCACTCAAATTCGAGGCCTCAGGAAACCATTTGGAATGAGGGACAGCAGCAGTGGTTTTTGGAACTGGAGACTGATCTGGAAATTTCCAGCTGGGGGGTTTGATGGAGACTTTTGAAACTGGGCTCTGGGAAGAGCTCTCTGAGTCCAGGGAGGAACCGGGTTGCTGAACTCCAGAAGAGGCTCTGGGGTTGAGGACCCCTCCTCCGGATGCTGCAAGGACAGGAGAGGCCATTGGGGGTCTGCTGAGAAGGGGAGCCAGTGGGGAAGGGGCTGAGCAGGGGACTTACCCAGGAGCAGGAAGAGCAACAGAGCCCGTGAGGTGTCCATGGTGCTGGCCGCACCCGTGAGGAGACTGCAGCAAGACTCCGGGACCTGCACCTATGCCTCCCTGGTCGACGAGTCCGACAGGACTGGTAGCTTCCTGGGCGGGGAAGGAAGCCAGACCCAGAGGGAGGTTCCAGGATCCCCCACCCCCAATCTAGTGACAGAGCCAGCCACCCTGCCCCACTGGTCCTCACCAGCTGGTCCCATCTGACCCAGGCACTCCCCACCCCTGGGTGAAGACAGGGAGAGCTGGGTCTCCCAGCAGAAACGTGATAGCAAACTCACGGGGAACAGGAGCCAGGAAGACCTCTTGGAGGAGGGCGAGGTGACCCTTCAGAGAGCTCCACCTCTGATGGCCTTGGCCTCAGTTCAGGCTTCCTCTCACCAGACTGTGGACTTGAGCCTACTCTGTCCTGCCTGCATTTGACCCTCTTCCTACTCTGCTCCAGCTCCTCCCACAGCCCCCTGCTGCCCTCAGAACAAGTCTCCACAGGCTGTCTCCCACCCTCTCCCAAGACCCAGAGTTGCATTTCCCTGCCCCCTAGGGCCTCAGAAGCCCTGTGTTCCACCGAACTCAGCATCTTCCCCCAACACAAACCCTTTCCTGGGCTCGCCATCTCAAGTGTGGCTCCACATCTCTGCAGAGGCTGGGAGCCCTCTTCCCTCCTCTCCCCTGCTGCTCTGCCCCTTCCTCTCCATTCCCACTGGCCAGACCCATCCTCTCTCCTACCCTCCTCCCTCCAGCCTCCACTACTCCGTGGATCCACTTGATCCCTTTCTACCCCTACCCCTCCTGTGCGTGGCTCCCCTGTGCCCTCAGGAGACATCCAAGGTCTCTTCCAGACCTAGAATGGCCCAGACCTACCCACTCCCTCACACCCTCCACCTCTTACCCTTTGAACATCCAGCCATTCCTGTGCCCCATCTCTCCCCTCCCAGATTTGCAGGCAGTCTCTCCTCTGCCTGGAATGCTCTGCTCACTCCCTCCGCCCCCCGCCCCCCAACTTGTCCAGCAGCCTCACCTAATTAAGAATCATAATAATAATTACCACTTTTCCTGCGCCAAGAACCATGTGACATGCTTCCCAGGCATTATCTGCCTGAACACTTCCAAATGCCCTATGAGCTGGGTGTCATTATCCTCATTGTACAGGCCAGGGGACTATGGCCCAGAGAGGTCCAGGGACCCGAAGAAGGTTGCACAGCCAGAGGGTGGAGCTGGGCTTTGGCTCAGGGCAGTCAGATGCTCAGTCCCTTCAGAAAGCTCCGACCACTCCAGGCTGGGCTCAGGGCCTCTGCTCAGCTCACAGTCAGTCCCCTGAGCTTATCAGCACGTTCTCACCATGCTGATGGTAACAACAATGGTAATCACAGAGTGAGCACCTTCCTTGTGTCAAGTGTGGTTCGGGGGCGGGGGGGGGGGGGGGGGGGCTACACTAATGGGCTAAGTTTTATAGCTTAAAGACACCTGCAAATTCGACCCTCCTCCCTTAAGGAGTAGGGTCTATGTCCCCTCCCCTCAGATCCAGCTGGCTTCTGACTACCAGGCCAAGAGAGCACAGCAGAAGGGACCCCATGCCACGGTCTGCATCTCGGCCCACAGACTGGCATTTTCCACTTCACGTGTGATGGAACACTCCCTCTTGGACCCCAGCCACCATGCTGTGGCAAAGCTCCTGCAGCACCCCACCCCCACCGCCCCAGAGGGGTCGTGGCCTCTGGCCAACAGCCAGCTCAAGCCAACAACCCCGGGCCAGCTTGCAGGCCACATAACTGAGTCATCTTGGATGTGGATCCTCTAGCCCCACTTGAGACCCCAACTGAGGCCGCCTAGAGAGGTGAGCTGTCCTGCCAAGCCCTGCCCAAATTTCAGATTTAGGGGCAAAATAAATGATCACTGGCTTAAGCCTCTGAGTTTTGGCGTGGTTCCTTATGCCATGCCAGACAACCAGAATGCAGGTGTTATTACCAACTGCCCCGAGGGAGGAGGGAACCCGGGCTCAGAGAGTGGGAACCTGCCAGAGTCCTCCCAGAGCCAGGGAGTGGCCCGGCTAGGGCCTCAAGAGCGAGACCCCGAGCCCTTAACCACTGCACTAAGCCCTTCCTATTCTGATCAGCCAGATGGGAAACCGAAGCTCAGACACGGGATGTCACTCACTCGAGACCCCCCAGCCGGTAACTGTGAGTGAGGCTCTCAGATCCCCAAGCTTGACTCCAGGCCCCAGATCTCCATCCCCACACGAGGTTTTCATTGTTGTCTGTCTCCCCAGCCAGACCCCGAGCTTCGAGCTTCGTTCCCTCTCGTACCCCGAGTCTCGGTAGGGGCCTGGCACCTGGGAGTCCCCGGCAAACACTGTAGATGGCAGCCCTTCTCCCCACCTCACGGAAAGGCGTCCTTCAGGACTCAGCCGAGATGCCCTCTCCCTGGGAAAGCTCTCTGGCCCCACGTGCCAGGTCAGGTGCCCCAGGCGGGCCCCCAAGCGCGTGGTGTCACCTGTGCTCTGAGCGTACAGCACCCTGCATGCAGCTGCCTCTGTCCCTGTCCATCCCCCGCGGCGGCCCCCTTCAGCATGGAGCTTCGCAGGGACTGGATGTGACTCACCTGGGACCTGGGCGTCACCCAGTACAGGGCTGGGCACACAGGAGATTTAAGCAAATGTTTGACTGAACCAAAGACCAGGTCTCCAGGGAATGAGTTAAACAGAGACAGTCGTCGGGAGAGTTATAGTTTTATTGCTGAGTTTCAGGGAAAGGGCTCAAATCCGCCCAATCTCCCTCAGCTTGGCCACCAGGTCCTCCGTGGTCTCTACCTTGACGCCGGCCGTCCGCTGGGGCGGGTCCTCTACGCTAACCACAGAGAGCTTGGAAGTCAGGTCCACACCCAGGTCTCCGGCCTTGATCACCTCGATCTTCTTCTTCTTGGCTTTCTGCACACGGGCAGCCGCCGTTCACTGGGCTGCTGGAGCCCCTGCGGCCCCTCCGGCAGCCTCGACCCGTGACTGCCACGGCTGCAGAACCAACCCCACTGCCCACCAACCAGGACAACCGGGACCCCTTCTGGGCGGCAGAGATTCTGTCTGTGGGCGGGGATGGCCCGGGAAGCCCTTCTATTGAGGGTCCTCTTTTAGCCAGCTGCCTTGGGAGGCCCTTCACTGGCTGAAATGGACCGGCAACGCCAACCTTCTGGCAGTAAAGACTCGATGGACTTTGGGCCAAGCGGACCCACTGAACACTCCCTATTGGCTGAGCTAACTCACAGAACCCACCCTACTTAATGAGATGACCCACCGTACCCTCCTATTGGCTGGGATGGCATGCTAAGCTCTCCCTACTGGCTAGGATGACCCAATGAACCCATCCTACTGGCTGGCCATGATGGACCGTGAACTCTCCTATCAGCCAGGTGAGCCCTTCCTTCGGATCAGAAGTCCCTTGGATCCTCTCTCCCCGTGTCCGAGCACCAGGGAGGCACTGCGCCTGCAATGCACTCACCCACTCCCAGGCCCTCAGGGACCCGTGCTCCAAGCACTCACCATGATGTTGGGCAACGTGGCATAGCGGGGTTCATTGAGCCGCAGGTCAGCGGTCACCACGGCAGGCAGCTTCAGCCGCAGGGTCTCCAGGCCCCCGTCGATCTCCCGCTCCACTTTCAGCTTGTCCCCTTCCAGTGTCACCTGGGAGGCGAATGTGCCCTGGGGAGAGGAGGGAGGGGGGCGAGGTTAACTCAAGCCAGGCACAGAGCAGCGGGAGTGCATGCACGGATGAGGGAATGAATGAGAGAACAGGAGAGGGAGTCCCACAAGGTAACCTATAGACACAAGTTCATAAGCAGGACAAAGCCACAGAAAGGGATCTCAAAAATCTAGGGCCGGGTATCTGTACTTTCACTGGGAACCAAGGTACGGGTCCTAATGACCTGAACCCGCCAGTTAGGTTCCTGCCTATCGTCAACCCACGTTAATAATGATGAACATGTATGGAGCGGAAGGCGCTGTTCTAAACAGCCATCAGGCCCTCATGGCAACTCTGTAAGGTCAGTGCTATTGTCCCCAATTGACAGATGAGGAAAACTGAAGCAGAGAAAGCCTACAGAATGTGCTCCCTGTCACCCACCAGTGGTCAAGCCAAGAACTGGCTCCATGCCCCGCTCCCGGTACCCACCATTCTGTCCCCTGGGGCTCCCTTCCAGGCCCCTCGGCTAGGCTGACCCTGGAAACATCTGCCGGGACCGGGTCTTCTTCACTCGGTGCCCAAGCTCTGGCCAAGCCCCTTGGTCCTCCAGTCCTATATCAACACTGGCTGATAGACCTGCACCCTCTTTGTCCCACCAACCTGTCCTCTCCACTCACTCACTGGACAAACCTTTCAAGTCTCAGCTGGAATGTTCCTTCACTCCCAGTCTCATCCGAGGGCCCCATGAACCAGCCTTTGGATACACTATGAAAACGACCAAAAAGGCCCAGGCTTTTGTGAGCATTTCTTCTAGCCCAGAAGGCCTCCAGAAACCAAATACATACCCGGCAGCCACAGGAGTAAAGTGTCTTCTGAACATAGGAAACGTGGCTAGTAGTGCAACTGTGGGATGGGATTTTTCATCTTAATTAATTTTAATTTGAAGACTGAGAGGTGCCTGGTGGCTCAGCTGATTAAGCGTCTGACTCCTGATTTCAGCTCAGGTCATGGTCTCCAGGTCATGAGATCAAGCTCAGTGGGGAGTCTGCTTCCCTCCTTCTGCCCCTCCCCCTGTTCTCTCTGTCTCTCAAATAAGTAAATAGATCTTTTTAATAAATAAATATATTTAAAGATCCGTAAGCCAAATATATTATCATGATCGTGATGATGGCTTCATGGTGTGTATGTGTGTCCAAGCTTACCAAACTGTAACTTTAATATGTGCAGTTTATCATAAGTCACTTAATCTCAATAAAGCTGCCATTGAAAAAAAAAAAAAAAAGATATTTGATGCAGTTCCAGAAAACTTGTAAGTCTGTTTGGAACAACCTGGGGTATGTGAGCCTACTTTTTCAACTGTGAGTTTTGGGAATCTAAACTAAGTATTTCTGATAGAAATTCAGCATCTGAACTAAGATGTGCTGTAGATATGTAATTCACAATGGATTTTGAAGACTCCATACAAAAAGAGAAAAGAATGTAAAATAGCTCAGTATTTATATTGATTATATGCTGAGATAATCACACTTTAGATGTGTTCAGTTAAACAGAATATTATTGCCATTGATTCTGCCTGTGTCTTTTTACTTTTTAATCTGGCTGTGAAAAATTTTAGATCACCTAGGTGGCTTATGTTCCTATTGGACTGGCATAGGTGGGGAGGGGGGCATCTGGAATTTCATATAGGGTGGGCAAGGCAGGCCTCTCTAAAGAGCTAACAAATGAGCAGAGACCTGAAGGAGAGAGTGGGAAAGCTATGAGGCAGTCTGTGAGAATCATGTCCTAGGCTGCGGGGGAAGAGGAAGTGCAAAGGCCCTGAGGCAGGGATGAATTTGGTGCGGTTGTACAGTGACAAAGCTGAAGAAGACAGAGCACCAAAGGCCTAGATAAGGCCTGTATCTTGGCCATGCACATTTCCTTCCTGCCCGCTGGAGAAGCCACCCTGTCTTACTAAGCCTGCCTCCCTCCAAAGGGCAGGGACAAGAGTAGCTCTTTTCTGAGCCCCCAGATCTGGCCCCTAGGAGACGCTCCCCACTCCAGCCTCACCTGTGGCCAGTCTAGCAATCCAGCTGTCATCTGTCCCGTCTGGTTACAGTCATCATCAATGGCCTCG
>RCUC01129109.1:0-54912 GCA_003697995.1 Taxidea taxus jeffersonii
GAGGGGAGAAGCAGGCTCCCTGCCAAGCAGAGAGCCCGATGCAGGACTTAATCCCAGGACCCTGGGATCATGACCCTAGCCGAAGGCAGCGGCTTAACCCACTGAGCCATCCAGGTGTCCCATTTGTAACTGTTTTTAAACATATAGTTTAGTGGCGTTAAGTACATTCATATTGTTGTACAACCATCGTCACTATCCATTTCCAGAATTTTTTCAGTATATCAAAACTGAAATCTGTACCCATTTAACAATAACTCCCTAATCCTTCCTTTCCCCAGCAACTAGTAACACTATTCTACTTTCTGTCTTCATAACTTTGGCTGTTCTAGGTATCTTACATACGTGGAATACAGCTGCTTTTCATGACATACTTTTATTTTTTTAGATTTCTTATTTCTCTTCTTTCTACCCCAAGTGTTAAACTGTCTTGATGGAACAGAAACAAATGAGGAAAAAATTGGTACCTCTAGAGGATTTTATGCTTCTAATTATTATTTTTTTTTAAAGATTTTATTTATTTATTTGACAGAGAGAGATCACAAGTAGCTGGAGAGGCAGGCAGAGAGAGAGGAGGAAGCAGGCTCTCTGCTGAGCAGAGAGCCCGATGCGGGGCTCGATCCCAGGACCCTGGGACCACGACCTGAGGCGAAGGCAGAGGCTCAACCACTGAGCCACCCAGGCACCCTATGCTTCTAATTATTAAGATGAGTTTTATTGGAGCAGTAAGTTAGCAAGATCTAAATACTATATTAATCCTGTTCTTTTTCTCATCCCATTCTTTTTTTTTTTTTAAAGACGTTATTTATTCATTTGACAGAAATCACAAGTAGGCAGAGGCAGGCAGAGAGAGAGTGGGGGGGAAGCAGGCTCCCTGCTGAGCAGAGAGCCTGATGTGGGGCTCGATCCCAGGATGCCAAGATCATGACCTGAGCTGAAGGCAGAGGCTTAACCCTCTGAGCCACCCAGGCACCCCTTCTCATCCCATTCTAATTGTCGCCCTGGGAAAATAAAACCATCACGTAACGGCTTAGAAACTTCTTTCCCTCCCTTTAAGCTTCTTATGTTGCCGTGTCACATGACTGTAATGATATTTGGAGGCTGAAATTGGGTAGAGTTTAGCTTTTCCTGGTCTTTTCATATATCAAAGTGAGTATATTGTATTTCAAAAGTTAAACTAACCCTTTAAATACCAAATTATGAATGTAACTTTTATTTTATTTTTTTTAAGATTATTTATTTGGTGGTGGGGGCACAGGAGCAGGAGAGAGTCTCAATTAGACTCTGTGCTGAGCACAGAGCCGGACCAGGGCCTCGATCTCACAACCCTGAGATCACTACCTGAGCCAAAACCAAGAGTCAGATACCTAACTTACTGAGCCTCTCAGGCACCCCAAATGTGCCTTTTCATAAGAACACTTAAAAGTGAAAAAAAAAAAAAAGAACACTTAAAGTGTTTGTTCTTATTTAAAATACAGAAACAAGCAAAAAAAAACCCCCTTTTTTGTTAGGTATAGTAGAATTGTGTTCTTGGGTTTCTTGATGCAGGAGTTATTTTCCATGTGTCATTTGATTAAGTTCATTTTTGTATATGTTCTTGGGTATTTGAGGGGAGAGGGCCCAAAGGAGATTTGGCGGGGAGGGATGATATTCAAAGACTTGAATAAGGTCAGTTACCTCTGTATGCTATATAAAAATGACATTTGTAGACTCTCAGGGTTAAATTGGAATGTTCCTAGGACGTGAAATCATTAGGAGGTCACTTTGAGTTTTGATTGCCTATTTGGTATCTTCTGAACAACAACATGAAATTGGTCATGTATTTTGTAATAAAGGAGAAATACTTCTTATAATTTGAGTGTTCTATTAAATATTGTCCTCTGTTTTATTAAATATCTTTTGATGGAGAAAATTGAAAATGTTCATTTAGTATAGCTAAAAATAATGGGATACAAAATTACAGCTGTCATTTTAGGTCTTGGAAGAGCAAACTGATTTGAGACAAAATAATTACATATAAAAATATCTTATTTCTCTTCTATTTGTTCACATCTTGTAAAAGAGTAAGCTGGGTTTTTTTTCTCAGAAATATTGAAGTTTAAGGGATCCATGAAATCATCCAACCCCTTCCTGACTTTAGATGGTATATCTTGTGCTTTATATAAAATCTTCTCTATCATCTTACTGCAAAAGGAATCTAATTCCTTGGTAAACCATCCCCTTTCTCCACCCCTGCATATAAATTATATTGCCTATTGGCTCTGATTTTAATTTACCTTACTACAAACTGAATTTTCCTTATGCATACTTAGATTCTGGCACATTTCATTGTATCCATTTACAGTAGATTTTATAATTTACTTAAAGAGATTTTGTTGGATTCATTTGTACACTTCCAGGCGTGAAATGTTAGTGGCCAGATAGGATTAAGGGTATGTATCTTTTTACTGTCACACAAGCTGTCAAAGGTGTAAGCTATGAGTACAGTCAGAAAAATACTCTGGTACATTGGGTTAAAGAAAGTGATGAAAGTGAAGGAGATTTGCACTACCCTAGGTTCCCAGGTTTGTACCATTATTTTTCATTTTGGGGCATTTTGGAGGAGTTCCCTTTAGGTAAAATTGACCTATTCTGACAGTAAAGGAAGGTTTTCCACAGGAGTTCTCAGCAGAAAGCCCAAACCTCCCTGTAACATTGAAATTTTAGGCCTCTATATCTTTTGAGTTAGGTCATTATAAATTTGAAGATTCTTTGGTAGTCTAGGAATATTCTTTTAATAACTGTGTGGTGTTTCTTTTCTTTTTTTATTTAAGACAGTCTGGCAGAAAAATTTGGTGGCAGTTATTTTGAGAAAGGACTGCCAGTGTCTAATATAAACCCAACTTTTCTGTTAAATAGTCCTTCTGAGAGAATATATAATCTTGCATTTTCATCATATTTTGGAGTAGCAAATGTGTGCTCATAGTGTTGGATGAAAAAGGAAATAGAGGCTTAGATAAGTATTCTTCTAACATTATATTGCTGCAAAGTGTGAAAGCTCTGAGTAGAATTCAGGTCATTTACTTTTGTGCTGTTTCTTTTTTTTTCTATTTTCTATTTTTTTAAAGATTTTATTTATATATTTAAGAGAGAGAGAGAGAGAGTGCACGGTGGGGTGGGGGGAGCAAGGAGAAGGAGAGAGAGAATCTCAAGCAGACTCCATGCTGAGCACAGAGCCTGACACCCACTGTGCATCTTTCCCCACCCTCCCCTCGCTTGATCTCACCACCCTGAAATCATGACCTGAGCCAAAATCAAGAATCAGACGCTTACCAGCTGAGCCATCCAGGCTCCCCTATTTCTGTTGCATCAGATAATAAACTTTATATAAGTCTATCATGAGAGACTACACTATGAACCCCTGTGCCTCAGCATTCTAATTAATATAGCTAGATCTTAATTCATTTTAAAATGGTATAGAGGAACCATGACAGATTTTCTTCTTGAATAATTTCTTTTACATTTGGATTGGATTCCTGTGGTGTTTGGTTGGTTTTACAATGAGAAAGTTTCTAAAAATGGGGTATGAAAACATTTTTCAAATACTGTGCATCTAAAAACTCTCAAGTTTGAAGAAAGACCCTTTTGTCAGATTTTTGAACCTTTTTTTACCGAAGTGTCTTACTAACATAGATTAGGGAAAGAAATTCAGCTTTTCAACAGTTTTGTGGTTTTTATGGATCCTTGGTGTGGAGTTCTGGTACCTCTTTAGTTATTGTGCAACTTCAGTGCTTCCTCTTCCCCTACCCCCACCCCCGGGAATTATTTTCCAAATATTTCACCCCATTATAGCTAAACATAGTTAGCTTTGGTCTCTTTACACTTACTTCATTTCCTGTAAAATTCATTAGGTTGAAGGTTATGGTTTTTCTTTGAACCTGAAGGTGTTGCTCTAACAATGTTACTAGACATTATTCCATCTAGAGTCTAGACTATACCTACTCATAGTGAAGGCTATTACCTAGTGGAAGTACAGTCTGCCATTGTCTCCATATTCATGTTTATTACTATGAACAAAAGTTAGAAGTCACATTGTTGTTGCTCTCAAATGTAGTGGTTGGCTAATGTTAGGTGGGGGCAGTGTTTGAGTATTTACCTTAGTTCTTTGAGAGTAACTCAGCACAAAGGTTACTTAAGAGTTAAGACAGCAGAATTCTTCACTGTTATAAAAATTACTGCATAAATGATGTTATTTTATTACCAGTTACTTGCTTTAAGGCATTTTTCTTTATGTGGTATGACTTGTGAGAGAATTTTAAACCAACCTCAGATTCCTGTTTATTGCTTGAATTGAATATTTAAGACTTAGAATCTAGTAGTCTTGAGTCAGGAATCTAGTAGTCTTGAGTCAGGAAATGGATAGATGGCCCTGGTCATCTGCATGTGATTATTAAACATTAATGAATTAATTTCCACAACATAATACATGTAGTTTTAAGAAATTTTTTCTTTTTTTCACATGTGTTTAAAAAGTAGCTTTTAATTCTGGGAACTTCAGGAATCATTTTATAAACATACATTAGGGTCAGGTATTTGAGTATGAGGGAGGAAATGTTATGATTTCTATATCTGTTCAACTGAAAGAAATTAGCCAGTCTCTGCAGGAGTCAGGATATGTGATAACGGTCATGTCAAAGAGCAAAAGCAGTATTGCCTTGTTAGACCTATCTGATATAAAAAGGTTTTGGTTTTCAGTAAAAATTCAGCTATTTTAGACTGTTGATTTTTTAGGCTTAAAAAAAAAGTTTAACTATTTGATGATTGTTTCTTCAGTTTTGTATGTAAATTTATTCTGTTCTACATGCGGTAAAGTCTTCAGAGTGTCGTTCTCTTTATAGTTGCTCTTACCTTAGAAAAGAGCAGAGCCTATTAATGATTCTTTGAAGGTTATGATTATAGTGGATTCATACTTTTACTGATGTTGGGGGACAGTTTTCAATGTTCATTTTGATGGAAATAAAATGTTAGAAAACTGATATCTTATTAATAGGAAGATGATAAAGATTAGATTGTTAGCTGTTAGATTAATACTTTCCAAACCCAGTTACACTCAATTATATGAATCCAAGATTGTTCATCTATCATGATAGAGCAGTTATGCCCATTGCTTTGCAACTGGATTAATTTAACATTTTATATTAGATTTTGCTTCAACAAGGTAATTGGAATAATTTTTAATGAATAGAACTATATAAAGAGTATTAGTATGCATGTGAGAATAAGGAGTCAAGAGCAGAAAATTTTAATTTGGTAATCTAATTACTCATTTTTTGAAGTTCATCTTCAAAAATTAATATTTGATTATTTTTATTTATTTTTATTGTTTCTTTATACTCTTATATTTTCCTGATATTTATAATTAATACATGCTTGCTCCCTCATGTAGTAAATATAAAAATAATGGTGTGTAGTCCTGGTTCCTTAGGGATATATTGTTTTGTTTTGTTTTTTTTAAAGATTTTATTTATTTATTTGACAGACAGAAATCACAAGTAGGCAGAGAGGCAGGCAGAGAGAGAGGAGGAAGCAGGCTCCCTGCTGAGCAGAGAGCCCAATGTGGGGCTCAATCCCAGGATTCTGGGATCACGACCCGAGCTGAAGGCAGAGGCTTTAACCCACTGAGCCACCCAGGCACCCCAGGGATATATTGTTAATATTTTGTATATTTCCTTCTCAATGACATTTTGAGATTGGTGTGTCAGTCCCCATTGAAGGATTTGCACAGCAGGCTTCAGGGGAAAAAGGGTTAAAACCATGCCCTCATACTGGAAGTTCAGAAGTTTAACTAAGCATTTTGATTGATTCATACATTAATGGCTCTTTTTGTCAGTTAAAGACTTGCAACATGTTCATTTGAATTTACAAGGAATAAAACTGTTGAAATAAAAAAAAAACAACAACTGTTGAAATCAAGTGATGAAAATTACTATGGCTCTTCTTTTAACAGGTATTTGTTTGCTTATGGAAAGGTTGTAAAGTATATAACACTCCGTCAACCAGTCAGAGTTGGTTACAGAGGCATATGCTGACGCACAGTGGAGACAAACCTTTCAAGGTAAGTAAGCATATGTGAGTTATTTTAACTTTTAGTTAATGCAATTCTTAATACGCATACTTTCGCCCTTCTTAAAATGTTTAAAAGGAACACTTGTGTAGACATTCCTGTGGATACATGGAATTTAAAAAATTGATGGAGATAAAAATAATTTAATCCAATTCTTAAAATTTGGAGAACAAAAAAAAAGAAACTGAGTTTAGGGTCTTAAAAATACCTAAGAGCACACCAGTTTGAATACCTGTCTTTAAAATTGATGACTTTTATTACCTTGTGCTTTGTGTCTTCTCACTGCCATAGGTTTTAGTCTTTTTATTGATTATTATACAAAAAAGTTAAATTGTACAACATTGAAGGGTTTGATTGTTTTCGCTCAGTTTTGAGGTCATATTACTGAGCTTATTTGTAAATTACTGTGTCAAATAGATGTATTCTGAGAAATTGTATGAAGAGCTAGTGTCTATAAAAATTATTTATCTTCATTAAAAGTTAAAATCTGGTTTTATATACCATAGAGGTAAAAGTTTGTGTTTAGAGAAGTTTAACAGTTGTTAAACTCATAATCTACTGGCATGTAACTATTGTGCTAGAAACTTCCCTTGGGTTTCATTAGAGAAGGAGATAATTCTTGTGGAACTGCTTTTTAAAAATATTCCCTTTTTTTTGGAAAGACAGTCTTTAACAAGTTAAAAAAATAATTGCTTACATTGAGAAATATGCCCCCTTTTTTCTTGTTCCTTTTTCGCCAAGTGTTTATCACTATTAACTAGTTTCTAGTGAATTCTTCTAGCATTTTGTTACGAAAGTATAAGCAGGCAAATATGTAGTTTCATTCTCCTTTCTTAAACATAATCCAGTAAACTCTATACTGTCTATGCCTTATTTTTTTAAGGAGGTCTTTATTTTATTTTAAAGATTTTATTTATTTGTGAGAGAGAGGGAGTAGAGGGAAAGGGAGAAGCAGACTCCCCGCTGAGCAGGGACCCAGATGCAGGGCCAATACCTGGACCCCAGGATCATGACCTGAGCCAAAGGCAGATGCATATCTGAGCCACCAAGGTGCCCCTGAGCTTTTCATTTTAAAGCAGTTCTAGATTTACAGTAATATCACAAAGATTACAGAACTCCCTTATACCCTATACCAAGTTTCCCCACTGTTAATATCTTTGTTGCATATATGTGTACCTTGTGGTTTTTTTTTTTAAAGGAGAGAAAGAATCTTTTTTTTTTTTTTAAAGATTTTATTTATTTATTTCACAGACAGAGATCACAAGTCAGACAGAGATCACAAGTAGGCAGAGAGGCAGGCAGAAAGGGAGGGGGAAGCAGGCTCCCTGCTGAGCAGAGAGCCCGATGCGATCCCAGGCGCCCCTTGTTTTTTTTTTGTTGTTGTTGTTGTTTTTTAACTTATTTTATGCTAGAGAGCTTTCTATATTCATAGCGAATGTTCTTTCAGTTTACTTAACCAAACTTGTATAGATGCTTGGGTTATTTCTAGTCTTCGGCTATTTTAAATAGTGTTGCAGTGATAAATCTTTGACCATAATGCCATATCATTGTTAGAGCATCTGCCTTCTTAGTAGCCTTGCTAAGAAGGTATTGTCAGACTTCTGGATTTTTGCCAGTCTAATACATGAGAAATTTCATCCTAATGGTAGTTTATTTGCTTTTCTTTCATTATGAGGAAGTTTGGGGATCTTATGTTTAACAATTTGGGTTTCTTTTTCTTTTAAATCTCATTTATTTTTAAAATTTCTCTTTGTTTATTTATTTATATTTAGTAAGCTGTGTGCCCAGTGTGGGCCTTGAACTCATGATACTGAGATCAAGATTTGCATGCTTTACTGATTAAGCGAGCTAGGCACCCCTCTTTATTCTTTTTTTTTTAAGATTTTTATTTATTTATTTGACAGACAGAGATCACAAGCAGGCAGAGAGGCAGGCAGAGAGAGCAGGAAGCAGGATCCCTGCTGAGCAGAGAGCCCAATGTGGGGCTCAATCCCAGGATTCTGGGATCACAACCCGAGCTGAAGGCAGAGGCTTTAACCCACTGAGCCACCCAGGTGCCCCTATTCTTTTTTAAATAAATGGTCTCACTGAGCTTTGTGTTGGCATGCGGCTCTTAATGTAACTTTAACACCCTAGTCTTTCCTGTGGTCATACTTTAGATCCTTGCCCTGGTAGGTACTAGAAGTGTATGATCTGGGACAGTTTTTAGTTTTATTTATTTATGTCTAAGATTTATTTATTTATTTATTTGATGGACAGAGATCACAAGTAGGCAGAGAGGCAGGCAGAGAGAGAGGAGGAAGCACTGGGACAGTTTTTAAACTTCCTATCTAAGATGTAGCTGGTGAGAATTGTTACCTCATAGTCTGTACAGTATGTATCCAGTAAATGTAAGAGCTTATTGTTGTGAAAGTAAGAATCATTTCCTTTTGCATTGTGTGTATTTTCATACATTTTTCTTTAGGGCAGCAATCCTTCTGGTTGATTATGATGTGCAGATTCATGGCAAAGCCTCTCAGATGCATTTTTCTCACCAAATCCTCTTTTTAGAAACTATAGATGATTGCCGTTGGAGAAGGGGAAACATTGTCTTTAAAGGACAAAAGTTAAGGGAATGATTGAGTGAGACGTTGTTCCATAAGTCATAGGAATCATTTTATTTATTCATTGATTTGTTTAAAATTTATTTATTTATTTGTTAGAGAATGTGCACAAGTAGGGGGAGCAGCAAGTAGAGGGAGAAGCAGGCTCCCCACTGAGCAAGGAGCCCAATGTGGGACTCCATCCCTGAACCCTAGCATGATGACCTGAGCTGAAGGCAGACGCTTAACCAACTGAGCCACCCAGGTGCCCCTCCTAATGGGATCTTTCGAAGAATAGTTTTTAATTTCAGTGAAATCTAATTTACCAACTTTTTTTTTTTTTTAAAGATTTTATTTATTTGTCAGAGAGAGAGAGGGAGCGAGCACAGGCAGACAGAGTGGCAGGCAGAGGGAGAAGCAGGCTCCCTGCCGAGCAAGAAGCCCGATGTGGGACTCAATCCCAGGACGCTGGGATCATGACCTGAGCCGAAGGCAGCCGCTTAACCAACTGAGCCACCCAGGCGTCCCACCAACTTTCTTTTTTAATAGTTAGTGCTCTTTGTATTCTGTTTAAGAAATTTTTGCCTACCCTTAGTATATGAAGATGAGGAGGGTTGGGCACCTGGGTAGCTCAGTTGGTTAAGTGTCTGCCTTCAGCTCAGATCATGATCCCAGGGTCCTGGGATTGAGTCCCATATCTGGCTTCCTGCTTAGTAGGGAGCCTGCTTCTCCCTGTCCCTCTGCCGGTCCCCCTGCTTGTACTTTCTCTCTCTCCCTTTCTCTTTCAAATAAGTAAAATCTTAAATAAAAGGAAAGATGAGGGTCTTATAGGAAAGCTAGGAGTTTTGTCTTATGGTTGTAGAGAAACCATTTCTAGGCTTATATTTAAATACAATTTATGTACTCTAAGGTTTACCAAGTGTACAATTCAGTAGTTTTTTAGTGTATTCATAGTGTCCTGCAATCGATAAAAGTATTGGTGATTTTGATAAATATTGTCTGACCTGAGCAGAAATTAAGATTCAGAGGCTTAACCAACTGAGCCATCTAGGTGCCCTTAGTCTTTTCTTCTTTCTTTCTTTCTTTTTTTTTTTTTTAAAGATTATATTTATTCATTTCACAGAGAGAGACAGCAAGAGAGGGGGAACACTAGCAGGGGGAGTGGGAGAGGGAGTAACAGGCTCTCCACTGAGTGGGGAGTCTGATGCAGGGCTCCATCCCAGGACCCCGAGATCATGACCTGACCTGAAGGCAGACACTTAACGATTGAGCCACCCAGGTGTCCCTAATGAGTCCTTTCTTGATGGGTTTTTTTGGTCCAGTTATCCCAATATAAAGAACAATGTAATCAATGAACATATTTTTATAAACTGCTTTTGGGAGCTAATGTAAATTCCTAGAAGCTTTTTCACTAGTTCAAAGAGTAGATGAACAGGCTTGCTTTTGATAGGTATTATTAAATGCCTCTCCAGAAAACCTGGTCCAGCTAGCAATATATATAATACAGTGCTGTTTCTCTAGTCTTCCTGAAGCTTGGCAATAATTACTGACACTAATACTTGGCATTGTTTTATCTTTGCCCATTTGCCAAGCACATTTTTTTGATTACTAGTAAGATTTGAATATCTTTACATGTTCTGGCTATTGGTATTTTTTCTCTAAATTGATTATTTGGTTGCTTTGCCCTTTCTCCTTTTGGATTTTTTTTTCTTCCTGAATTATATAAACCTTAATATTAAGGGTACATATTTCCTACACATAATAGATATTTTGTCTGGCTTGTCATTTCTCATAAACTTTTGTTTGTTCTGTCATCAAGAAGTTTCTATGTAGTGATAGAAACATATTTCTACATATATACATGTAGACATGTTCAGTGTAAACACAATGTAAATGTATATTTTTATAAATATATTTATATATTTGCATTACTCTTTTTCCTACATTTTTGTATTCTTAAAATATTCTATCTATCTATCTATCTACCTACCTACCTACCTATTTATTTATTTATTTAGTACCAGCAGAAGGAGGGGCATGGAGAGGGAGAGAGAATCCCAAGCAGACCCCATACTAAGCATGGAGTTTGTTTTGGGGCTTGATCTCATGACCCCGGAATCATGACCTGAGCCAAAATCACGTCAGATGCTAACTGACTGAACCACTCAGGCACCGCGATTTTGTTATTTTTAGAGTGGAAATGCTCATCTTTATTAAGTAGAATAAACATCATTTCCCTGCTGTGATAGGAGTTAAATATTTCCCCCATTTTATGGTGTTATTTGAAAGGCAGAATTTTTAAACTTAATTTTGAAATAATTTCAATTTCCAGAGAAGATGGAAAACTCTCATATATTTTCTTTGCCACACACAAATGTGTAAATTCCATATACCCTAAACCCGATTCACCAGTTATCATTTTGCTATTTTTGCATTTGCTCGGATCCATCTATCCTTCCATCATTTGTCTCTCCATCTGTCTTCCTTCCTACCTCAATCTCTCCCTCTTTTTCCTTCCCTACCTACCTATACACACACACACACACACACACACACACACATGCGCGCGCGCGCACGCGCACACACATATCCATTTTTTGGAAAACAGTGGAGAGGAATAGAATCCTAAGTACTTCAGTGTGAAATTCCTAAGAACAAGGATATATATATATATTTTTTTAAAGATTTTATTTATTTATTTGTCAGAGAGAGAGGGAGAGAGAGCAAGTGAGCACAGGCAGACAGAGGCAGAGGGAGAAGCAGGCTCCCTGCTGAGCAAGGAGCCCGATGTGGGACTACCCCAGGACGCTGGGATCATGACCAGAGCCGAAGGCAGCCGCTTAACCAACTGAGCCACCCAGGCATCCCAGAACAGGGATATTAATTTACATAACCTTAGCATCTTTATCAACACCCAGAACTTTAACACTGATGCTATTAACTATTGAAGTTGCACTAAGTCCCAATAATGTCCTTTTGTAATAGTATTTTTTCCTCTACTTAGATTCCAGTTGGGGATCATGCCTTGCATTTAGTTTTCATGACTCCTTTAATATTAAAGTTTCCTCAACCTTTTTTTTTTTTTTATAAACATTTTTTTTTTTTTTTAAGATTTTATTTATTTATTAGTTAGAGAGAGAGAGCAAGCAAGCACAGGCAGACAGAGAGGCAGGCAGAGGCAGAGGGAGAAGCAGGCTCCCTGCCGAGCAAGGAGCCCGATGTGGGACTCGATCCCAGGACGCTGGGATCATGACCTGAGCCGAAGGCAGCTGCTTAACCAACTGAGCCACCCAGGTGTCCCAAACCTTTTTTTTTTTTTTAATCTTTTATGTCACTGATAGTTTTGAAGAATATAAACCTTTTTTTTTTTTTTTGTATACTCCCCATTTTGGGTTTGTTTGGTGATTTTGTAATGATCAGATTCAGTTTATGCATTTTGGAGAAAATCAAACAAAATTCTCACTGTATCACTTTAAAGGATACCTGATGAGAATTTGTTCCATCATAGATGATGTTAACCTAGATCACTTGATGAAGGTGGAATTTGCTTTCATATGTATCATATGAAAATATTTGATCATATTAGCTCATTATGAAATTTTAGGTTTATAAAATCAGCATACTCCTAAAATATAAATATAGCTTCTTTGCCAAGGGTTTTTGTTTTATCTTTGATAAAGTGCAAAGATTATTCCTAGATAAGATTTCCCCACCCTTATGTTTACTTTGTCATGTATATATTCCCCTGCCTTATATATACATTTCGGGTTTGTGGGAAGGGGAGTTGCTGCTGCCATTTTGTTAAATATAGTGAAACATTTTAATTGGTAAGGGTTTGGAAAACATTACATGCTTTGGGATGCCTGGCTGGCTCAGTTGGTAGAAGGGGTACTTAAAATTCTTTACAATTTGGAATAGCCACATTTCAAGTGCTCAACAAGTATATGTGTCCAATGCCTAAAATGTATTGAACAGTGTAAAGCTAACCCATTAGGGTAGTTTTACTTAAGTATTCTCCATTCAGATGTTAAACATTTCATCTTTATTTAGATTTCACAAAATTTGCAATTGGAGAGGTAGATTCACATACCAAGCTGTTCCTGATATACTTAAAAGTTTTTCAGTAGTGAAATTGAGAATCAGGTTTCAATTGAAAATTAAAATGGAAGGGCTGGTCTTACTGTTGTAGTAAAAAAACATTACTTTAAAAAAATTAAATGGTTATTAAGGAAATACAAATAAAAACCACAATGACTTACTACTTCATACTCAATAGGATGATTTTAATAAAATAAACTGAAAATAACAAGTGTTGGCAAGGATGTGGAGCTAGCTGGATGGTTATATAACATTGTGAATGCACTGAAGACCACTGATTTACATGAATTTCACCTCAATTAATAAAATTTAAATAAAATTAAAGTTTTGTTTCTTGGTTACAGTAGTTTTAAAGTGTTAAGTGGCAGCATTTGGCTAGTAGCTTTTGTAGTGGATGGTATTCTATTGGTAGTCTATAGGAGATGAAAATTTTTAAAGCACTTTTTTTCTTGGCACTCAAAATATACACAGTAAATTTTTAAATTCTGAGAATTCAGTAACCATTAGGTGCTAAACTTCTCATTTCAGAATCTGTGGCTGAACATTTTTGATGTAGGCTCTCTGAGGACCACACTATTGATAGGGTCATTGTAAGAATTAAATGAAATACTGATTTTAAAACACTGCACATGGCTGGTTGCTCCTTTTCAGGGTTCCCGTAGCTTTCTGTTCCTTACCCCTGAATGTAGTTTTTCGAAGTTGTCATTTCATATGTCTACTGACCAGATGGAAGCTCTTTAAGGGTGGGAACTTAAGTGTAAGTATTCATCCTTATACTTGCAGCATCTTACAGAACACATAGAATAGATAAATGAACTAAAACCCTGACTCATTCTACCTCTTAGTGTGCCCCTTAGAATGGGCAAAGATTTTTATTAGTACTGCTGAGTACCATTAGAGCCCATAAAATGTCTCTTGTCTATCAAAATAAATAGAATAATTATGAATGGCACTGTATAAGGATCTTTCTGCGAAATGTTTCAGCCAGCATCAGTTTTATCAGAATCTGTAAGTGGCTTAGTTCTTCAGATATATTTAGAAATAGCTCTGATTCTTAAAGTGCTTCTGGATATATGTATACACACACACACACAAGTATATTTTTGCCGTCAGAATGCATAGAGAAAGGATGAATTGGGTTGGGATAAGTATCTAGATAAGCAGTGAAAGTGTCAAGATATCTTCAAAGGAAGATGAGCTTTTATATTTTTATTATTTTATTTTTTTTAAGGTGAGCTTTTTTAAAGTTGGGTAGATTTGAGGGGACTTTGTGAATAAAGGTACAATCTCTACTAACAGAGTTGTATTGTGTTTTTAGAAGTTTAAATGGTAAAGGTGCCTGGATTGAAAGAAAGAGCCTGGAAACATGTAGATTTTTTGTGGTATTATCTAGATAAACTCTAATAATCAGTTGAACCACGTAGGAGTAATGTGATGGATTTATTTGGTATTCAGCATGACAGATTTGCATGCTTGGAGTTTGGTTGTTAAGTCAGAAGTGAAGTAAATTGGATGAGTTACTACTAGAAAAGCCACCAGAAATCCAGCTGTGGATTTTGCTGTTTGGGGAGCATTTTGAAAATGGCATTTGTTTTAATTAGTAACATTTATTTGTTAGAAGTCACACACTTGTACTATAGCTAACTTGTGTATTATAATTTTAGTGATATTCAGACATTCTGCATTCATTGTGGGAGTAGCAACTCTGCCAGGTGACTTGGGTAGTTAACATTTTGTTTTCTAAATATGGCAAGTGCAGAAGGCTAAAGAGGCAATATTTAACGGAACTTATACAGAGTTGTATAAGACCAACCCTGGGCATAAGTCTTCTCAGCAGCTGGATATAGTAGTTTAAAAGTCAGTATCACTGTAAAGCTTCCCTATCTGTTAAAACAGTGTAGAACAGCGGGGAGGCTACTGAAGGTCTTGAAGGTAGTATATATCATTAAGATAAAAATGATTTTGAAAATCTAGGAGTCCTAAGTAATTGTTAGGATGTCACTCTCCTCCACCCCCACCCCCTCACCCCTGCTAAGCTTAATTTATTTATTTGAGAGAGAGAGAGAGAGTGTGAGTGTGTGTGTGTGTGGCAGGAGGGGGAGAGAGGGAATGCTAAGCTGAGCGGGGAGCTGACACAGAGCTTGATCCTACTACCCATGAGGTCATGAACCACTATGAACCGAGCCACCCAGGCACCCCAGGATATTGAATTCTTTGATTTAAAAACAACTTAGTGAGATGCCTGGGTGGCTCAGTTGGTTGAGCTTTTGTCATTGGCTCAGGTCGTGATCCCAGGGTCCTGGGATTGAGTGCTGCATAGGGCTCCTTGTTCAGTGGGAAGCCTGTTTCTCCCTCCCTCCCTCCCACCCTTTCTCTCTCTCTCTCTGACAAATAAATAAAATCTTAAAAAAACCATAAACTTATTGTTTCTCTTAGGAAAGTGATAAATTGAAAATCAGATTTTTCCTGGGAAGAATATCTCACTATTTTTGTCTTGTGTAGATCGGGAAGAGCAGTAAACTGGAGAGTTGTGATACTATAGAGTTTTCTTTTCCAGCCCTGCCACTGCCTAGTGTGTATTATTTTGGGCAGTTTATAAAAAGAAAGGATGTAGTAGTCTCTCTTGATTCCTATCTGGAATAGTTCTGTAGTATTACGGATTTACCTCTGAAAATACAGAATACTCATTCCTATTATACTTCTGCCCTACATGGCATCCCTGACATCCTTTTTTATTTTTATTTAGTGTGTTGTTGGTGGCTGCAATGCCAGCTTTGCTTCTCAGGGAGGGCTAGCTCGCCATGTACCCACGCACTTCAGTCAGCAGAACTCCTCAAAAGTTTCTAGCCAGCCAAAGGCCAAAGAAGAATCTCCTTCTAAAGCTGGGATGAACAAAAGGAGAAAATTAAAGAACAAGAGACGACGCTCATTACGTAAGTGTTTCACTAAAAATCTGTGTGTATATTAGATAGGTTTTGTTTATATCTTGGGCATTCATGCAGTTTGAGTTTTACTGTTCTTTAACTCTACTTGTGTATTTTTGTTAACAGTTTTAATAAACAGATAGGATCCCTTGAGGGTCAGTGTGAGAATTCAGTGTGATAGATGTTTTATTTTAGTGGTTAAGGGAGGGTAAGTATTAATGGCCTTAGAATATAAAAATCTGTATAGAATTCCATTTTGAGAGCCCCTTTGATTCTGTTCTAAAATAAGAAAATTTAAAATATGGAAGTGTTGGTATTTTAGGAAGATTTGAACATGTTAAAAGTAATAATGAAGTAAAAATAATTGGTCTACTTCAAAGTGGTATGTGTGAATAGCAAAAACTATTTGTAGTGTGTGTCTCAGTACTTAAGTCTATTGTAATACCTCTCTTATGTGCTCAATTACCAGGTTATGAAATGTATCCTCAATATTTAGGATAGAACACAAGATGATAAGACTTATCAAATGTGGGGAGTAGGAATTGACTTAGAACCTCCAGAGCCTAGCATTGGCCCTGGTTCTTAATGTCAGCTGGCTAACTAAATATGTCCTAAATAAAGACTATGATAGATGTTGAAAGGGAGTCCACTGGAGGGATGAACTAGAAAGAAAAAAACAGATTGCGCCATATTCTCCTTTCTATTGGAATTTGATTAGTGTATAGAAGAGGCTCCAGACACTAATCCAGATTAGGAGGTTTGTCTCTAAAATGTTAACATTCTTTTGTTACTACAAAGCTACAGTGGACAAATGAACAAATCATTGGTGACAGACTTTTCCAAACTCAAGTTTCTTGTTGAAATAAACATATATTTTTCAAGGTTGGCTATTGAATTTAGGTTATGGATCCATTTTCTTTTCGCCTTCCATTTATAAAAACAGCAATGACATTTGTTTATTTTACTTGGCTATTGATTTAGGTAGCTTGCAATCACACACAGCAAATTGCTAAGTATATATTACAGTATTCAAAACAGAGAATAACTTTTCTACCTATTCTACTTAATAGCCTCATTATTTTCTTCTCAGTGTATACACAGTAATCATTTAAACTTGCTGACTTTTTCACATCATTTGCTTGGTAATATTTATACAATTTGCTAGTTTTCTTAAAAGGAACGGTTTAGTTAAATATCCAGTCCTCACGTAGAAATGGAGGGACCAGTGGCTTGCAAGTCTGTAGCCTCTTTTGAGAGTGTTTTTCATTATTAATAAAACGGGCTATGTGATAGGGAGAGTTGTGGAGAGGGAGGTCTTGTGGTGTGTGAAAAAAGAACTTTTTGTTTCCTGTTTTATCGGGGAGAATGAGGATAATCCTGAATGTATGAACTTTAAAAGATCCAAGATCTCTCGCTGTGAGCAACCACTATTAAGTCCTGTGATTTTAATGGCAGAGCTGCTGCCATTGTAGCCAATTCCTTCCTTAAAAATATACAAGTCTATAGCAGTGTTCCAAAATCACTTTTTCACTGAACTGGGTGAAAAATACATTAATGAATAGTGGAAATGTAGCTTAAGTCATTTTCTGTTTGATAGAATTTTTAAAATTTATTTTAAAGCTTTTCTATTTTGACATACTTGAAAGTAAAGTGGAAAGAATAATACAATAAACACTTGTATATCTTTCATTTAGAGACTATGCCATATTTGCTTTATCTCCCCGCATATATATCTTTTTTGGTCCTGATTCCAACATACAAGATTTTGTCTCCTATGATTAATACCGTTCTTGGGGAGTTACCCATAGTACCATACCAAAAGGCTAAAAAGAAATAAAGTAATATATATAATTTTGAGACACAGTCTTTGTTTTTGCCGTCTCCGAAGGTTTTTTTTGATTGTATAGCTCATCAGTTAAAAAAAAATGCTTGGGCACACAATCTCAACATCTGTGCTTATATAGTGCATACAGGTAATGCTACTGATATACATTATAAAGCAATTACCAAGAAGGGTATATTGAAAAACATCGAGATGAAAAACAAAAGTAGTGATAGTATTTTCTTCCCTCACTGTAATGGATCATGACACAGACGTGCTTTGGAGACTGTAGTTCTAGTTTCTTTGTTTTCTATAAGTGCTTATCCTGCTCAGGAAAAAAGCATATTTGGAGAACATGGACAGAGTAGATAGAGTACACTTTTTCCCCCCCAGTAGGCACAAATCTGGTAGGAAGGGGGGTTTGTTTTTCCTTTTGTTTTTTTTTTTCTTCCCCATAAATGTCAAATATATTTTTTTTCTGATTTACTGTTGCATTGCTCGTCTTGTGGGTTCTGCTAGTTTATTACTTGATGTTTTGCTTACTTCCTTTTGAAGAAAAGTCCAGTGAAAAAATAGCTATTTTTTGAGTATGCCATCTGGTGAAAACAGTTCCCATCAAAGCGCTGGTGGATTTGTGTAGATGTTCTGAGAACTCCATGATTAGTAGAGGCAAATCCACTTTACACAGTAGTAAGTCAGAGTACTGTGGCAAATCAGCATATATGTAGTTCAGAAAATACTGTACCAGGAAATGAGGCCATTTCATTTATTGTCAATAAAATTTAATTCTCAATTACAGATGATCTTGAAAATTTTCATGTATTAGTAAGCTCCACAATTGTAAAATAAAATTTTCATTTTCCTTATTTAGAGCAACACTTTTTTTAATTTTTAATTTTTTAAAGATTGTATTTATTTGACAGAGATCACAAGTGGCAGAGGCAGGCAGAGAGAGAAGGGGAGGCAGACTCCCCACTGAGCAGAGAGCCCGATGAGGGCTCTATCCCAGGACCCTGAGATCATGACCTGAGCCAAAGGAAGAGCTTTAACTCACTGAGCCACCCAGGTGCCCCTTGAGCAACATTCTTATTAGGAATAAAAGTGGTACAATTTATGATAATATTAGTGGGATGAAAATTGAAATTTAAAAAATGTTCTTTTTTTTTTTTTTAAGATTTTGTTTATTTGACAGACAAAGATCACAAGTAGGCAGAGAGGCAGGCAGAGAGAGAGAGGAGGAAGCAGGCTCCCTGCTGAGCAGAGAGCCCGATGTGGGGCTCGATCCCAGGACCCTGGGATCATAACCCGAGCCGAAGGCAGAGGCTTTAACCCACTGAGCCACCCAGGCACCCCTAAAAAATGTTCTTACCAAATTAAATCTTTAATGTATAGTTTTGTTGTGGTTAACACTAAGAGATTCTTACTCCAGGTTTGTGAGCTTATTATTTTATTATTAAAAAAAAAACATTTTGGGGCGCCTGGGTGGCTCAGTGGGTTAAAGCCTCTGCCTTCGGCTCAGGTCATGATCCCAGGGTTCTGGGATCGAGCCCCACATCGGGCTCTCTGCTCAGCAGGGAGCCTGCTTCCACCTCTCTCTCGCTGCCTGCCTCTCTGCCTACTTGTGATCTATATCCGTCAAATAAATAAATAAAATCTTTAAAAAAAACCCAAAAAACATTTTATTTACTTGACACAGAGAGAGACATTGAGAGAGGAAATATAAGCAGAGATAGTGGGAGAGGGAGAAACAGGCCTTCCGTTGAGCAGGGAGCCTAGTGCAGGGCTTGATCCCAGGACCCTGGGATCATGACCTGAGCTGAAGGCAGACACTTAATGGCTGAGCCACCCAGGCACCCCTTGAGCTTATTTTAAAAAGTAGTATAAGGTTGATTAGGGGCACCTGGGTGGCTCAGTGGGTTAAAGCCTCTGCTCAGCAGGGAGCCTGCTTCCCTTCCCCTCTCTCTGCCTGCCTCTCTGCCTACTTGTGATCTCTCTCTGTCAAATAAATAAATAAATCTTTTAAAAAAAAGTACTATAAGGTTATTAATATAAAGTGCTTTGAGATTTAAAACATTTTTCATATGCATTTGTTTTACTTAATCATACTCTATGGCTGTTCTGTCTCCATTTCACAAATAAGGAAATAGGCTAAGTGGATTAAGCAGTTTGCCTGAAGTCACACAGCTAGTAACTGGTGGAGCTGGGAGTTAGAACAAATTTTGGCAGACTTGTTGGCACTGAAAACTATATTTATAATTTCCCTAGATTGTTGTTAGAGTGATTTTTTTTTCTTTATTCATTTATTTATTTGAGAGAGATGAAGGGAGAGCGAATCCCAAGCAGACTCCCTGCTAAGTGTGGAGCTGATGTGGGGTTTGATCTTAGGACACTGAGATAGGACCTAAGCCAAAACTGAGCCAGACACTCAGCTATCAGTACCACCCAGGTGCCCCAGAAGAGTTAACTTATAATCAAGAAAATACTTGTCCAAAACTCCAAAATAATATTATAGGTTTGCCAAGTTTGGGAAAAAAAATTTTTTTTAATCTCTATACCAACATGGGGTTCAAACTCACAGCCCTGAGATCAAGAGCCCTGTGCTCCTCCAACTGAGCCAGCCAAGTGCCCCAAATTTGGAAAATTTTTGATGATGTGTTAATATAGAATATTCATGGCATGTATTTTATATACTTGGCTGTGGTGCATTGGATCTCGGTATAGCGATAGATGAGATACTCATCAGATTGTTGAAAATACAGGACTGGTGCTCAAGAGAGGCACTGAAGTAAAACATAAAATTATATGGAAAAGCAGTGTGGAATCATGAGGCCTAAGGTTAGAACTTCACACACCAATGGGCATAGTTAACCCACATTCACTCATTAGTTGGAAGTCTGCTTTTGTGTATGCTTCCTGTCAACTAGACCCAGGTTCTGAAAGCAAACTAAAATTTTTTATTTAAGCACCAGGTAGATACTTATGTTAATTGTTTCAGTCCTTCTTACTTTGTTACATATTTTCGTGGAAAATGGATTATTTGGCTGCTTGGCATATTGTTATATTTTTCTAAATTTTCTTTACCTTTTTTGTATTGACTTTTAGCACGACCACATGATTTCTTCGATGCACAAACACTGGATGCGATAAGACATCGAGCCATATGCTTTAACCTCTCAGCTCACATAGAAAGTTTAGGGAAGGGACACAGTGTTGTTTTTCATAGTACTGTAAGTATTTGTTACTGTTTTTTAAAATCTATGTAGGTTTGCAAGAATATGTATTTTGACTTTCACAACCATTTCTGAAATGCTCAAAATCTAAGAAAATACATTTTAACAAAATCATAAAAAGTTCTGCTTTATCAGTATTTTGAAAATTACATGTATCATTGGTTATAAAGCAAATATAGTTAACTCTTAAGCAACATGGGTTTGAACTGCAGGGGTCCACTTAACAGATTTTTTAAAATAAATATATCAAAGTAATGTAAATGTATTTTTCTTCCTTATGATTTTCTTTTTCTTTTTTTTTTTTTTAAAGATTTTATTTATTTATTTATTTGACAGACAGAGATCACAAGTAGGCAGAGACGCAGGCAGAAAGAGAGGAGGAAGCAGGCTCCCCACTGAGCAGAGAGCCTGATGTGGGGCTCGATCCCAGGACCCTGGGATCATGACCTGAGCTGAAGGCAGAGGCTTAACCCACTGAGCCACCCAGGCACCCCTCCTCATTTCTAAAATTAGAATATTAGACTCTTTTTAACTCATAGCCGTAAGTGCTTACATGCTCCTCCCTCACCTGCCAAAATATTTCTAAAGTTGGAATTAAACGGAAGTAAGATAATGACCATCAAATTAAAGATTTGTGAGGGAGGGCGTTTTTTATTTGTTTATTCTGCTGATATATCCCAAGTTTGTCATTGTGCCTTGACACATAATAGGCAGTCTGTATGTTTATTTGAATGACTATGTTGAGTAAATGAAAAGTGTTAGATTTGAAAAAGCAATAAATACTTTATTTTTGGTTAGCAAAGAGGTAACAAAGAGTTGTTCTTTATTCCCATGCCTCTTGCCATTTTATTATCCAGTCATCCTTAAATTGGTGTATTTTGGTGTAGGTAAGTTGGTAGAGGTGAATTTTCGAGGAGACCTTGGTGATTTGAATCCCTAGAGAAAGGGATTGTTTAATTTTGACTGTTGAAATATAAAATATACTAAATTTAGGTTTAATTTTTTATATCATAATCACAATTAAATACAAAAGATCAATTATTAATATTATTATTGGTGCAAAAACGTGGTTTTTTAAAAAAAAATTTTTTTTTTTTTTTTAATTTGTTAGAGAGAGAGCGAGCACAGGCAGACAGAGAGGCAGGCAGAGGCAGAGGGAGAGGGAGAAGCAGGCTCCCTGCCGAGCAAGGAGCCCGATGTGGGACTTGATCCCAGGACGCTGGGATCATGACCTGAGCCGAAGGCAGCCGCTTAACCAACTGAGCCACCCAGGTGTCCCAAAAACGTGGTTTTATTATAGCACGGGGACAGGATCCGTGGGCAGAAAGAGCTGCCTAAAAAATCAGTATTGACATCAGGTTTCCTACTGGTTTGAATATTTATTTTTCCATCTCCTGTAACATTGAGGTTCTGTTGCTTTACAAATTTACTTTTTTTCTTCTATGTATACTTCCATTGAAAAATTCCCAATTTTGGTTATAATTACCAGAATTAAGGGCAAGAAATGTAAAGATTAGAAAGCAAGAGAACCTTTTCTGAGTTTGCATTTGAGGAAAGGTGCACCATATTTATTCTCTTTTAAAGAACGTTGGATTAAAAAAAATCAACATTGGAAATATAGTTATCTAAATAAGAATGAAAGGTTGAAAGGAAAATTAGAGTTTGAGAAGACAAAGTTAAAATGGCTCTGTTGGGAATTCTGATGGAATTCAGCAACATCAAGGGCTTGTTCAGCAGTAATGGTTAAAGTCCTCCTTTGCTATCATTTTTGTTTTTTGGGTTTTTTTTAAAGATTTTATTTATTTATTTGAGGGAGGGAGAGAGAGAGCACAAGTGAGCAGAGGGGAAGAGGGAGAAGGAGAAATACATTCCTTGCTGAGCAGGGAGCTGGACACAGGGCTCGATCCCAGAACCCTGAAGGCAGGTGCTTAACCATCCAAATACCCAGGTGCCCCTGAAATCCTCTGAAGTTTGATAACATAGGTTTATAATTTGGTAGGTCTATAATTGTTCTTTTCTTCAAAGGTCCGTAAGATTGGTCACTAGACCCAAAGTGTGGCATTAGTACTCACTTGTTCATTCATTTAAATATTGAGCACCTTCTGTGTACTGATGATACAACAGTGAACAAAACCATTAAAACAAAACAATAAACCATGTCTAGTGGAAGAGACATGATAAACAAGATGAAATAGTAAAATTGTAAAAACACAGGAAGTAGTGGTATGAGCCATTCAGTTATTAGAGGGATGAACATCATAGCTAGAGGGAAAAATCAAATATAAGTTGAAAAGTAGGAATATCCCAAGTATGTTTGAAAGTATGCAAGAAGGCAGAGAGTCAGAGTTAAGTCAGAGAGATAATGGGGGGAGAATCTTGTTGGACTAAGACTTTGGTTTTTATTCTTTGTGACAGGAAGCTGTTGAAGAAGTTTGAGTAGCCATGGTCTGATGTAATTTTTTTCATAATTTTTACCGAGGTGTAGTAAATATAAATGCACCCATTTAAAGTATAGTTTTATATGAGCTTTGACAATTTATCTATGAATCTACCACTGCTGCTACAGTTAAGATATAGAACATCCCGGGCGCCTGAGCGGCTCAGTGGGTTAAGCCTCTGCCTTTGGCTCAGGTCATGATCTCAGGGTCCTGGGATGGAGCCCCGCATCGGGCTCTCTGCTCGGCAGCGAGCCTGCTTCCCCTCTCTCTCTCTCTCTCTCTCTCTGCCTGCCTCTCTGCCTACTTGTGATCTCTCTCTCTCAAATAAAATAAAATAAAAAAAAGATACAGAACATCCCCATCACTCAGAAGATTTCTAGTGTAAACTCACTGATCTCTTTCCTCTCATGTGGGTTATAATGTGCCTGGGTTTCTGTGTTGAAGACAGTGTAGGTCAGGATGGTTAAAAGAGGCTTAGTCTTTTTAGTATCTGAGGTGAGAAAAGGCCAGAACAGTTATGGTGGAGATGCTAAGAATTGTTAGATTCTGAATATCTTTTCAAAGCAGTACTGACCAGAATTATGGATGGATCATATCTCAGTTTGATAATGAAAATAAAGGATGACTCCAGTATTTTTGGCCTGGGCAATTGGGCAAAAGAATGGAGTTGCCATTTAATAGAAAATTTGGGGAGAGTGGATTGGGGGAGAGGGAAGTGTCAAGATCTTACTTTTTAACACATTCAATAGAGAATCTATTGCATCTTTCACTTAGTCAGGTGGATGTAAGAGTTTGAGCCCAGAGGAGAGGTGTGGCTACAGATACAAATAATACATTTTCAGCATATTAGTGGTATTTAAGGGAATCAGATCATCTAGGAACTAAATATAAGTAGAGAAGAAGTGTAAAGAGTGAGGTTTGGGGCTCATCACCGATTTTAAAGGGCAATAAATCTGATGAAATAATGGTTTAGTAATGAGCAAATATCTTGAATATTAAGTAATAATGGTGATGATGCTGTATGTTAAAAAATAAAGCACCAGTGTTCACATGCTTTCATTAGAGCAGCTTCTTGTGATGAAATTTTTAGCTTCACCGTGGGAAGAGTAGATATGATAAAAAAAAGTCAAGAAGCTAAAAATTGTGATATTAGGAGTCTGGAAAAAAATTTTTTTAATTCACTGTGTCAAAATTGTATGTGAACATGAAAATCAGTTTTTTAGATGTAGAAAATATCTGAGAGATTTTAAGAACCTGGTTTTTATGTCTGTCATATAATAAAAGCTAACGAATAAGAGTGATTTGCATCCCAAAGTCACATCAGGGATGCATGAATACCTTGAACTGAGGAAGAGCCTCAAAGGTAGAGTGTAATCCGAGGTGTGTGTTTTCCTGAGGAAAGTGGAAGCAAGAACTATCAGTATGGGAAAAGGTGTACTTCACTGGACACAATAGAAAAGAAGGGAGTTAGGTGGACCTCTCAAGTTGCATGACAAGGAAGGTTTTGATGGAAGTAGTATGTGATACACAGAATCACTTACTTTAGTAGGCAGACTATCCAATAATAACTGTAAATTTAAGTTTCCTAGAAACCAAATAAACAATTACAGGAAATAACCATACAGTTTGCAGAAAAATATGTTGTGAGGTACATACTGTGCAGTTGACCTCATTTGTCTTACTTCTTTAATTGAAACATTTTCTTTCGAGCCTTCTCCAGAAGAGGTCAGCAGAATCCTAGTTACCAGTCAGTTGGCTTGCTGTGGTTGGTTGGTTTGCATTGTTTTTGTCTTATTTTTTTGTTAGAGGTATTTTGTTTCAGCATCTTCCGATCTGTCTTTGGATTCTTAAATTAATCTCATTGTGCCAGGTCTAGAATTAGAGTACTTAACTATTGGTTTTAAATAATGAGAATAGGAGGTATTTTTATTTTTGTATAGAGTGCTGTTTTTGCTTAGTTCTAATGCATTTTGAGGTGTGTGGTTGTTTGCAGCTTAAATTAGATACTGAGATTTAGATTATGAGAACACTAAGATGCTAATTTTGTTAACTTGGAAATTATAAGAGTTATAAAATACAATTTCGGTCAGTTATTTAAGCATTTCCTTAAATTTTCAGAATCTTGTAATGAACAATAACTATGTTGCCCTTTCTACATTTTATATTATATAGGTCTTTTTATTCAGGTTGATCCACTATTTAACTTTGATCTGTGGACACAGATTGGCTCAAGTTTCATTTGAAATAACACAAACCAACCAGCAAATGGAAACATCCAAGCAAACAACAAATATCTTAGTCATAAATTAAAGACTTTTCCTGTCTCAGCTGTTGTTATTTTTTCTTTACTCTTTTATTTGTTCTTTAAAAATATTTCAACCAATAACGGATTTTTCGTTGGCAATCTAGTTAATATTCAGGCTTTAATATATAGTAAAATAAATAGCATTTTCAGTCCCTTAATAAAGTTAGCATTGTGTTAGTATTTGGCAGTGCAAAACTTCTTCAACTCCTTTTTTCTCTTTTTCTTTTGTGAAAGTACATTATCAAAGGTGAAGTGTCTCAAAGCAGGTCAGAACAAAATATTGTAGTAATATCTGGTCTAGGATATGAACTTAGAAACATCTTAAAATCTTTTTATTGATATATTAAAACAATGTTCTACAAATCATTTTTATGATCTCTTTTATATCATTACTAGGTAATAGCTAAGAGAAAAGAGGATTCTGGAAAGATAAAACTTTTGCTTCATTGGATGCCTGAAGACATGTAAGTATTTGGAATACTATGTATAATGAATAGACTCTTATTTTTATTAAAATCTTATACTAAAAAATTTGGATTTGAATATTATAAAAGAATTACAGAAATTAAACTGCAAAACATTTTGACTTGTCTGTATTAAAAAAATAATCTGTGAAAGCTCTTACAGTACCTGCATCAAGGTATAAGCTTTACAACTAGCTTTTTTACTTTTTTTTTTTTTTTTTTTTTTAATTTATTTGTTAGAGAGCGCGCGAGCACAGGCAGGCAGAGAGGCAGGCAGAGGCAGAGGGAGAAGCAGGCTCCCTGCCGAGCAAGGAGCCCGATGTGGGACTTGATCCCAGGACGCTGGGATCATGACCTGAGCCGAAGGCAGCCGCTCAACCAACTGAGCCACCCAGGCATCCCGCTTTTTTTACTATTTTTAATAAAAGTTGTTATAGCAGTTTTTAGTAATTTTTAGGATGTGATTATTTTTAGCATTTTTCAGTGACCCTTAGGTATTATGCAAGCAGCCTTAATTGTGGTTTTGTTTGAATCATTTATTTAAAAAATTTCTGAGTAATTTCTAGCACACAGTGATATTTTATAGAAAAATCAGTTGGCTAGTTTTCTAGCAGCACTGTGTTTTTCTGGCCCAGATGCTCCTTAATTAGACTTTTCTTTCCCTCTCTCCCTTTCTTCTTTTTTCTTTCTCGTACTCCTTCCTTCCTTCCTTCCTTCTTTCCTTCCTTCCTTCTTTCTTTCTTTCTTTCTTTTGATTTTATTTGTTTAACAGAGAACACAAGGAGGGGAGGGGCAGAGGGCAAGAGAGAAACAGGCTCCCTACTGAACAGAGAGGCTGATGGTGGGGCTCCATCCCAGGGTCCTGGGATCATGACCTGAGCTGAAGACAGATACTTAACCAACTGAGCCACCCAGGCACCCTTAATTAGACATTTCATGTTTAATTTTTCTTTTATCTTTTCATTAAATTTTTTTTCTTGTTAGTAAAGGTAATGAAAGTGTATCTTAGAAATTTTGGATAAAATAAAAATTTCCAAGAATAGAATAAATTTTTAAATTAACATATAATGTATTATTAGCCCCAGGGGTACAGGTCTGTGACTTGCCAGGTTTACACACTTCATAGCACTCACCATTAGCATATACCCTCCCCAGTGTCCATAACCCCACCACCCTCTCCCTACCCCCAACCCTCAGTTTGTTTTGTGAGATTAAGTCTTTCATGGTTTGTCTCCCTCCCGATCCCATCTTGTTTCATTTATTCTTTTCCTACTCCCCAAACCCCCCACGTTGCATCTCCACTTCCTCATATCAGGGAGATCATATGATAGTTGTCTTTCTCTGATTGACTTATTTTGCTAAGCATAATACCCTCTAGTTCCATCCATGTCGTCACAAATGGCAAGATTTCATTTCTTTTGATGGTTGCATAATAAGAATAGAATAAATTTAAGAGGGTGGAATCTTATTGCATATACTTGGTTTTTCATAAATCATTAATATGTGGTTAACATTTGTCTTTGTTATTAAATATTTTTCTGTAATGTTTCTCATTCTAAGGAGATGTTAATGAATGTGCTGTGAATTAAGAGTTCTTACTGTTTTTTTTAAAATCATTTTTCTTAATGTTAGGTTAGTACATCATTGGTTTTTGATGTAGTGTTCCAAGATTCATTGTTTGCGTTTAACCCAGTGCTCTATGCAATCCATGCCCCCCTTAATACCCATTGCCCTCTTTCTTTCTTTCTTTCTTTTAAAAGAGGAGGGGGGGGCGGTGGGAGTGGGAGGAGGGGCAGAGGGAGAGAGAGAATGGAGCCTAATGTGGAGCTCACAACACTGAGATCATGACCTGAGTTGAAATCAAGAGTCAGACGCTTAATGGGCTGAGTTACTGGTGTCCCATGAATTAGGAGTTCTTAAATAGATTTTGGAGTTTATAATACATGCTAACATATTGGTAAAGAAATCTAGCTTTTTAAAAAAATCCTGTGCCTATTAACTGCCATTAATGTAGAACATATTTTCTACCACCTTCCCCTGACCCCACCCAGGTTTTGTGGAAATGCTACTGTAAAATATTCTTGAAATGGCTTTATAAAATTTATTTAATGGGCTCTTTTTTAGCTGAAACATTGAAAGTTACCCATTTTTCTCTACTATTAAAAGCTATTAAAATCAGTTCACAAACTGCAAAATGTTACAGTTTTTGATACACATTGCCTTTCTGAAAGTTTGTGCCAATTATAATCCCACCTGTTACATTAGAGAACTTATTTCTCTGGCTTACTATTAATACATAGATTGTTATCCTTTTACATTCTGTATTTCTGTGATTACATGTAAGATCATTTTTAAACTTTTTAATCTTTGGTGAATTGTTGGTTTGTGTCCTTTGTCTCCCCTGTTCCTTTTCCCCCAGTGAATATTCACCTGTTTCATACTGATTTGTAAGAGCTCTTTTTATATTAAAGTTATAAACATAGTTCAAGATAAATTGAAATATATGTATATTCTTAGTATTCTGGAAATTGATCAGTCCGACTATCTGAATGCTTTTATTTGAATTTCCTGGTAGGATTAGATTTCTTTGAATTCAGGATGTGATCACGTGCATTTTTTTACATGGGGTTTGATCTAGTGGAGTGTTTACTTATTTAGTCATTAAAAAACTTGGTGTCAAAAAAAAAAAAAAACCTTGGGGTCACCATGAGGAATATAGTCAATAGTAGTGTAATGTGATACGGTAACAGAGTAATGTCTAGAATTGTTGAATACTATGCGTTGGAAGTCAACTGTACCTTAATACAAAAAATTCAAAAGCTCATTGTCAAAATGTCATCAAGTCAAGCTCAAATATGAATTTAGTTAGTAAATTAAAAGATAATGTTTTATAATGTGTGTTTCTGAGTTTGATATGGCTTTGCCACCAAAAATTCCTGACTCATTTGAAAATTCATGCCTGAAATTTCACTGCCATTTTTTAGCCGAGACTCTGCATCCTTGCTGTTCCTTGGCTCCTGAAAAGCTTGTTAACCTAGGTGACTCAGTCACACTAGCAGAAAAGTCTGGGTAATGCGAGGTCATATGAAGAGTAAGCTTTAAGATTAATATTGTTTCATTTATGCTTGTTTTTTTAATTTGTAGTCTGCCTGATGTGTGGGTGAATGAAAGTGAACGACATCAGTTAAAAACTAAAGTAGTTCATTTATCAAAGCTACCCAAAGATACTGCCTTGCTTTTGGATCCAAACATATACAGGTAATTTAATTCTTGATTTGATGTTTTACTTTTTGAATTGTAATCTTAAATCTCTAAATTTTGGAAATAAGGTTAAGACTTATTTTTAAGTACTAAATTTCAGTACCAAGCAGAGTTTGCTTTCTGGAGCTTTGTATATGGAAATTCCATTATAAACATTTATACATTTTAGGATCCAGAAAGATAATATTTTGGTAAAGTTTATATGCCAGTTTAATTCCAGATTTATCTTACGTAGCTTAGATTGTAATATATATAGTATTTTGAAAATGAAAATAAGTGCCTTTTATTAAGTATGTAATTCTTTTTTATGATACCAGGCTTTTATGTGTCTGGGAATATATCCCATGTGGCCTAAAATACCATAAATGGTTGAATTTTTAAACTTATATTCCACCCCAACTTTTTAGGAGAACAGTTTAAATATTGTTGTGTTTGTTTTTTAAGAGGTAGCTCAGTGTTCACATTGCTAATAATTTTCTGATCTGACCTTTGTTTTAGTGTGCTGTGCTTATGAAGGTATAGGGGGGGAAGGAGAAGAGACCAACATTTCTGACTATGTGCTGAGTCACTTTGCTAGGTGCTTTACATACACTTCATCCTCACAGCAGCCTGTGAAGTAGGTGTTACTATCTCTGTTTTACAGATTGGAAAACTGAGGCAAGAGTTTAAATAGCTTGCCCAAGGTTACACAGATAGTATGTGACTGAACTCTCCTTACTGCCTCCATTCAAATGACATATACTAGGGTAATTCAGAAAGTGGTGAAAATGCTTAAGAAGCACTCTTCATGAGCAAACTTTGTGTGTTTTTAAAATCAGTTGTAATTTGCTATGTATTTTGCATAGAAATAGGTTGAATAAGAGAGCATATAATAATTGATAATACCAAATGTGAGTTTTAGTTATCATAAAGAGACTGTGTCCTATGCCAAATTCTGAAGCAATTAAACACTTTGAAGGTTCTGTTAATTCTATGACTCAATTTTTTTGGAATGTTATTCAGTATAATAGGATTTCTTATAATTGGAGATATCTTTGGAGAATGAAATTCTAATGTAATGGGCCTTGCCATGTGGAAACACTGAGATTCTTGAGTTTTCCCTACTCCCCCCCAAATTTATTTTAAACATCTGATGAAGGTGCTAATAATAAGTGCCATCAAAACTTGTATTTTGTGATGAACTGTGTTATCAAGAGATTAGCGTAATAAACACTGAAATTACCTTGAAGGAGAAGATTAATGGAAACCCACTACCAAAAATATGGGAAAGTCACGATTTACCTTTCTCTTTATAAGAAAAATAATTGAATATTCTTTATTTACTGGTACTTAATTTAGGGTTTATTTCTGCTTACTCTTTGAAGGGAGTAATTAAAATTAGCATTCTAAAAGAGTGATATTTTGGGAAAGCCACCCTGCTATTAGAACTGGTTGTAAACATCCCTTATGCAGAGGGTTGGCAAAGGGGCATGAATCTTAATTACAAGATTCAGACTAACTTCTGTGTTTCTGCCCTGTGTTCTGCTTAACCCTCTCTAAGGGTCTTCCTTTTTCACAGACCAGCTTATTTTTGTAATTCTTATGTATACTGTAAGCAAATTAGATATTTTAGTGAATATTTTTAGGGACTTAAAAAATTCAGGTGTAGAACTACTGTCCAAAAGAGCATAGGAATTGCATTGCATGTTCTCAAAAGTGACACCTGCAAATCTTACTCATTTCATTTTTGGGTAATAAACATGTTCTTAAGACATATTAAATGTATCTGTGGAGTTATTTTTCTTTAGCTGTATTTTACCCCCAACCCCTACCCGTTCTTAACCTTTTATTTTGAGTCTAAACTTTCATGCTTCTACTGTTCTGGAAATTAGCATTAAGTTTTTCCTAAAGTGGTACAGATTAATACAACTGGCTACATCTGCTGTGATGTAATGTGAGCAAGGGCTGGATTTGGATTCGGAAAACTTGTGAAATTAAGTAGAAAAGCAATTGTTCTAACTTGTTTTAGGAGAATTATTTTGTGGCTTATACACATCTCAAAATGAAATCATGACAAACCTTCTAAAAATATATTCAAAATGAAACTAGCAACAACATTTACTTAAGATTTAAGCATCAGTTTTAAAGTCCTCTTTAAAGTCTTGGTTAACATGCATGTTGTTAAGCATGAGAATCTCTTTTAGAATCAGATTACTAAGAAAGAGTTATTAAAAAGCTGTATTATGTAACTCAGTTTGCAATCATTAAAGTATGAATGCTTTGTAAATAAATTTTAATGATCAATGATTATCACATTGCCCATACCTTATTTAATGTTTTTAATGTCTCTTTTGAAATACTTAATGTGTTTTTGATTCAGTCAAATAAAATAATATTCTTCTTTCTCTTTTTCTAGAACAATGCCGCAGAAGAGGTTGAAGAGGTAAAAAATAAATAAATACATAAAAAGCAAACAAGCGGGGACACCTGCAGTCTTAGTCACTGACAATGGGTTTAGTAAAAGTTGCACATTAGAGTCAACCCCTTTCCTTTTTTTTTTCTTAAATCCAGTATTTAGAATAATATTTATGCTTAGTGTAAACATTCTGTGAATGAAGTAGGCTCTTCTGTGGAATATATTAATATATTACTGTATATCCACATATTCATGGAATGGTACTGTGGGAGACTGAGCAAACACTCTTCTGGCAACTTAGTGGAACAGCTTCTTAAAGGCTTTGCATGCTTGCTGCTTTAAGCTGCTTTTTTTTCCCCCTTTAGTGATTACAGTAGTTTATATTGGAAAGAAAACAATTACAACATGTGCCCTTAAAAATACCAAAAGCACTGTAAGGATATTTGTCTTGACAGTGTCTATTGATTTGAAGTCATATTAGGAAATATTTTGACAATGAAAATTATCAAGAGATAATTTACCTTTCAATTATGATAAATAGATGTGATTGGTTGCCATTTGTGTTCTTTTGCAGAACTCTGATAAGAAAAGTGTTCAATTTGTATTTAAGCAAACAGTGAACGACATTTGCAATCAACTAAAAATTCGTCTATCGAATTAGGGCTGAAAATTTCTGTTAAAGAGTGTTGCAGTATGTCTGGTGGCTCCCTTTTCAGGACTAGGGTTTTCTCATGGAGTACAGTATGTTAATATTTACCTATATAACTAATCTGTTAACGGTTTTTGAAAAACCTCTATTTCCAATTATTTGAATAATCCTCATATTTTCATTTTAACCTATATAAGCCTCTAATTTTTTTTTTCTGAGGAAAGCATTTGGTTTATGAGTTGTTTTTTCTTAACATAAGAAAAATTGTATTTTTTTTTTTTAAGTATTTCAAACTGAATCCTTTATGCACCAAAGTTGGTTTTGAAAAGGAAAATAAAATCACTTTCTTGCTTGGTAAGCAAGAAGCCATATGGATTTTTTTTAACTTACAGAAATGGAAATATGTGTAACTTGTTAGTATTGTATCAAACAAATGTTGCATAGAGATAATAGAACATTGCTTGTAAATAATTCAGCAGATTTGTAATATATTTTTATATTATGAAATGTACTGTAGATGTTTTTCTAGAGGCATGAAAGTTAAATGTATATATTATGGGTAGAAATAATATTGAAGGATATTGTAATTCACTAGTGCTGCCAGAGGAATTGTTAATAAAGCACCTTCTTTAACAATAAATGTCTTTGCAGACTTAAGGGACTATGTACTACTGTTAATATCTATAAGAACAAAACACATTGAACATCCTTCCAGAAAGTCTTTTGAGGGAGGACCTATACCCATAATAGAATTATGGCACTCATTTCTGACAGTGACCGTGAAATCAATTATTTCCTTACTGTTGGAAGGACATATTGTAAAGTATATGTGGTTATATGCAGTCAAACTGCAGAAAATACTCCTGATTGAGGAGTTTTCACTTTACTACAGTGATATAAAAACCAGCAGTTTTTACACTAAATTTTTTAAAGAAAAGAATAGACAAAAATATAGAATTAATAAGCCTTTGGTTCCAAAATGGGAAAGGTTCCATACATAAATCATTTCTCATTTACTTTAAAAAATTTTAAAAATAATAAAAATTATGGGAGACTTTATTCATTAACAGTGGGGTAAAGAGCTATATACATGAAATGAGTCATATAAAATTAAATGAAGTGCAAATAAAAGCACTGCTACTATAAGACATTCTGGAATGGTTGTTTAATAAGGGTATTATCCGTTTGATCTGTAGCAAATGTGATTTTATTTTTGAAAAGAAGAGAAAAGCAGTGTGTTTTACTTTTTTTTGTTTTCCTTTGCTTAAGCACTTCATCATTTGCTTTATTCTGTATCTACGAAGTAATCTGCAATCTCCTTTGTTATTTTAAAATTTTGATTTGTTATAAAATTGCCAAATAGAAGTGTTTCAGATATATAGTTTGTACCTGTATTTTTTATTTTATTGCCTCATGTTCTTGTAAGTCATTCTTAATTGACCGATGATTGTAGACCTTGCCTGAGTATTTTTTCTAATAAAACAAAAGCAAATCACATTTAGCTTCAAAATTGTAACAATTCAATTAAATTTTAAAACGACATCTGAAATATACATCTCATTTTCTTTAAGGGCACAACAAATAAATTAGTCTTTTCATTGTTTGGAAATATTTAGATGTCAAAACCAAATTTCATGGTTATTGATTAGCTAGCCTCTGAGTACTTAATTACTTGTGGTACTTTGCTGCTTATCTGACTTTGGTCTGATACTATCTATATTAACACACCAAAAGGAATATAGAATTAAAATGAAATAGTTTTATAACTTGTATATATACATATATACACACATGCAATTAAGATTGGGAAATAAGTGTGAAACTTTTAACCAAAAATAGTTTATTTAGTGATGTTTACCATTTATATTATTTCTCCTAACCCCCATATATGACATATTTGGCATATGGCACCTGAAATTATCAGTCTCTTACTCAGAATCCATTGTATGTTTTCAGCAGCAGGCAAACTGCCACCCACTGGTGTGTATCCGTTCATGTATGTATTGTCTGTGACTGGTTTCTCCCTGTAGTGGCAGAGTTGAGGAGTGAGAACGTAAGGCCTGTAAACCCAAAATACTTAATCTCTGACCTTTTAAGGAAAAATTTGCCAGTTCCTGATACAGTCGATAAAATTTTGGAAAATAAACCTAGGCCACACAAATTAATCTACATTTTAATCTGATAGTATTAATTTTGGTACCAAACCAGTATAGTAAATTTCAGTGAAAGTCATTTGTACTTTTCAGTAAATATTGCTCTATTAGGTACCTGCAACAAATGGTGTTTTTTAAAAAAAATTTGACATTGAATTTCTTAATAGTTACGAACATTTCACCATTTGTGTTTTTGTATCCTTAGGACTAAATGAGATTTTGTAAATCAGATTATGTTTAAACTTATAAGGCACATCTGCTCTATATAAAAGAATTTTGGAAGTAGAAAATATTGTAAAATTTAAAGTTGTTTATTTTTCTAATAAACTTTTTCCTATATAAATTTTCCCTAAAGTTGACACACATGAATTCTGAATTTCAGATGGAAGGAAATTAAGATGAAGAGTAATTAGCTCTCAATACATATTTTAAGATTTGTTTTACTTTGATTGAAAGCATTGATAATTATGTCAGTAAGTCTTTGACTGTAAACATCTTTCCTTTTCACACCTTAATAAAATGTTTTAATACTTGTCTATACAAGTATTCTTAAAAGGATAGAATTTGCTAGTTATTTAAAACATCTTTTATTGTTTGCTATTTGAATTCTTGTTTTAATAATCATGATTAACAGAAGTGTTAGATACTCTGATAAAATTTAAAATGGGAAAATATGGTTGAAGTCTGTAAAAGAGTTGGTGGAGGCTTTCTATATACTTATTATTTTTAAGTCTTTAATATGTCTGTGTAGTTCTCTAAAAGGCAAACACAAATTCTTGGTTTAGGTAGCTTCTCAGTATGATAAACTGGTATTTATCTATAAAACAGGGCCTAGGGTTACAGACCTACAAGGAGATGCTAATAAACATTACAGTCTTTCTTAGAAAGGCAGTTAAATCCTGTATGTCATTTGAATGTTTTGGAGTTTTGTTTTAAGACTTAAGCAAGCAATCTCTACACCCAGCACGGGGCTTGAACTCAACCCTGAGATCAAAGTTACATGTTGCACTCACCGAGCTAGTCAGGCACCCTGAATGTTTTGGGTTTTTTTGGGGAGTGGTAACGGTACATTTTGAAAATGAAAAATATTCCTCTAGAAAATGTAGACTATTTCTTAAAAGGACAAAATTTCTTAGAAAATTTCATGCATACTTTTATTTTTTAATTCTTAAAGAATCTGACCTCATGGAGGATTTTATAATTCCAGCACTACAGCTTTATAAATTTTTTTAAGATTTAGTTATTTATTTGTGGGGGGAGGGGTAGGGAGCAGGAGGGAGAGTCTGAAATAGACTCTGTGCTGAACGCAAAGCCAGACGCGAGGCTCAATCTCCCGACCCTCATCACCACCCAGATCACATCCTGAGTCGAAACTGAGTCGGGCGCCTAACCGACTGCTCCAATCAGGCGCCCCAATAGCTTTAATATAAATAAGAGTCTGCAACGTTCTTTTTTTTTCCTTTTAGGTTAGAGTATTTTGTCATTTCTAATGGTTATGAACCTCAAGAGCCTTAAAAATGTAACAAAATGTTGTATTTTTATTTTTTAATTAAAAAAAAACTTAAAATATTTACATAGTCCAATTTATTTTCTAAATCAGGTTTGGATGGTATATAATACATGGTTTTATTACTCTGAAAATTTAAAAGGAGTTTAAGTGGCTACAGCAGGAATTACAAAGCACATTTTTTTTTCTTTTCTCTATACCAAACTGCTTTTTGCAATGTGTGAGAGGAAATAAATGTACATCGTAATACCAGTGTAAAGTTGTTTTCAGTGTTTCTGCCACAGCCAGTCCCTAGCATGATACATGGCATGAAATAGTCTGTAAGATAGTCTTTTGTTGAGTGTTACAGGTGAGTACTTGTTGCAGGAACATATTTTGGAGAATTATGTCCATAAAACAGTAATAGGATAAAACAGTCTGTCTTAAACCACACTATTATAATGTTTATGTACCTTTATTTATGAGCCTATAAAGGGAGATATACTTCAGTTTGTCTGAACATTTTCAATATAAAGGATTATTGATGTTACTATATTCTTACATATTCAGTTGTAATGTAACCATTTGGGGTTTATTTTTATTAAAAAGGGGCTCAATTTAGTTTTCTTTTTTTTTTTTTTGTCAGAGAGCACAGGAACGAGCACAGGCAGGCAGAGGCAGAGGGAGAAGTAGGCTCCTGCTGAGCAAGGAGCCCAATGTGGGACTCGATCCCAGGACGCTGGGATCATGACCTGAGCCGAAGGCAGCCGCTTAACCAACTGAGCCACCCAGGCGTCCCTAGTTTTCCATTTTTTATAATACCTCAATTTGTGATATGAATAACATTTTTTTCATTTGAGACAACATATAGTAGATACTTGGTTTCAGATGTTATTTTTTATTTTTATTTTTTTAAAAGATTTTATTTATTTATTTGTCAGGCAGAGATCACAATTAGGCAGAGAGGCAGGCAGAGAGAGAGGAAGTGAAGCAGGCTCCCTGTTGAGGAGAGAACCTGAGAGGCTTGACCCCGGGATCATGATCTGAGCTGAAGACAGAGGCTTTAACCCACTGAGCCACCCAGGCGCCCCAGTTTCAGATGTTATGTTCAATAATTTATCAGTTGCGTATAACACTCAGTGCTATGATATACATTTTTAAGTAATAACACTACTTTGAAGGAGTTACCCAGTATTTGATTTCTTTATTTAAATGTTTTGTCATGGTCCCAGAGCATTGCCCCCCCCCACAAAGAACCTCTTTTCCTTTTCAGTATTTATATGCTTCTGCTAAGGAAAAATCTATGTGTTACAAATCTTAGGAATTTATTAAGAAATTACCAAGGACTGGGGCGCCTGGGTGGCTCAGCGGGTTAAGGCCGCTGCCTTCGGCTCGGGTCATGATCCCAGGGTCGTGGGATCGAGCCCCGCATCGGGCCCTCTGCTCTGCGGACGGCCTGCTTCCTCCTCTCTCTCTCTGCCTACTTGTGATCTCTGTCTGTCAAGTGAATAAATAAAAAAAACTTAAAAAAAAAAAAAAAAGAAAGAAATTACCAAGGACTGACATATTCCTATTAAAACCATTTCAGGAATTCATTTTTTTTTTTAAGATTTTTTTTTTTTTTTTCAGATAGAGCGCAGGAGAGAGCAAAGGCAGACAGAGTGGCAGGCAGAGGCAGAGGGAGAAGCAGGCTCACTGCTGAGCAAGGAGCCCGATGTAGGACTCGATCCCAGGAAGCTGGGATCATGACCTGAGCCGAAGGCAGCTGCTTAACCAACTGAGCCACCCAGGCGTCCCTCAGGAATTCATTTATGCCTAATGCGTCTTGCATAAGATTATTAGATTTGGGGCCTTTTTCTGTTTAGTAAAACAGTTTTCTTACAGACTGTGTAGCAAGGGAATAATAATAGATTGTAAAATGTCGGCATTTAGTCTTTGATAGCTGGGCCCAGTGTAAGCAGTTTAGTATAAACATCATCGAGCATTGCAGAAGAGTAGGTGTAGTTCAGAATATTCCTAGGGTGGGTCTTCTTGAATTTCATAAATTAAGAAAACCTATCTGGTTTCTTCTTAGTACTTGAATATTTTCTTAATACCTGCATAATAGCTTTAAAAGAGTGTAGTAAATGTAATAAACATAATTTTTTATAGAAGTTAGAAAGCTTATTTAAATTTGTGTATCTCCTCCATGTATGTTCTTCCCTAAATCAACCAAAATACCTAGTTTTCTATTTAAATGTCATTCAGAATAGTCAGCACTTCATTCAAACTTTGTCTTCAACATTGGTAGTATTTAAAAAATACTAATTTTAGTTTCTCTTAATTAAAATTATAATTGCCAAAATGAAGAAATTAATATGTAGGAAATAGTGATAAAAGTGAAAATCCTCACTTTAAACTGACCACACTTTCCTGGTCTCCAGATAAATCTTTTTTCCTTTTTAGATTTTATTTATTTGACAGAGATCACAGGTAGGCAGAGAGGCAGGCAGAGAGAGAGGAGGAAGCAGGCTCCCTGCTCAGCAGAGAGCCCGATGTGGGGCTTGATCCCAGGACCCCGAGATCACGACCTGAGCCGAAGGCAGAGGCTTCAACCCACTGAGCCACCCAGGCACCCCCAGATAAATCCTTTGTTGAATCCTTCCCCAACTACTTCTGTGCTTGCTTCTTAAATTGTTATGCATTCAGTTCTAGGATTTGGCTTTTACTCAAGACCTCTGTAATAGTTCTTTATTCTTTTTTATGGCCAGGTATAGATGTGCCATAAATCTAGTCATTCCCTGTGGGTTGACATTGAGATTGTTTACAGATTTGGTGTCATATAATTAATACAGCAACATCCTTGAAAATATAGCTGGAGAGATTTCTGTAGTGTAGTCTCCTGGGAGGGATGATTGGCTGACTTAAAAGAGTGAGTTGTGTCTATTTTAAGTTTTGGTATTGCCAAAGTTTTGGTGTGCTGCAAACATAAACTATCAACTGGGTATGAATGTGTTTTTCCCTGCACTGTACCAGTACTTAAATATCAACCTTTACATTTTAATCAGTCAAAGTGGAAAAGTGGGTTATGAGAATTGCCTGGGTTGATTCTCAGCTCAATTGAAAACTGGGTTTGTGGTTTGGGGAAGTTGAACTCCTTTTGTCTTCTTTCTTTTTAAGATTTTATTCATCTATTTGACAGAGAGAGAGCGAGAGGGAACACAGTAGGGGGAGTGGGAGAGGGAGAAGCAGGCTTTCCGCCAAGCAGGAACCTGATGTGGGACTCCATCCCAGGACCCTGGGATCATGACCCAAGCCGAAGGCAGAAGCTTAAGGACAGCCACCCAGGTGCCCCATGTTTTTTCATTTGTAAAATGGCATGCTAAGGTTACTTACTTGATACGATTTATATAGTCCTTGTTTTGATCATGGTTTGAAAGAGTAGTCTTAATCTTTGCCTTCTTACTCCTTTTTTTAAAAAGGATTTGATTATTTTAGAGCATGTGAGCAAATGGGAGAGGGGCAAAAAGCGGGGGGGATACAAGCAGACTCCCTGCTGAGTGCAGAGCCCAGCATGGGTCTCCATCCCATGCTCCTGAGATCTTGACCTGAGCCAAAATCAAGTCAGAGGCTTAACTGACTGAGCCACCCAGGTACCCCTTATCTTCTAATCCCTTTAAACCCATTCTAGAGATGGTCTTTTCTTGTCATTGGAAGAAATCTCATGTAAGTTCCTTCATCTTTCTGATTATTCTTGGGGGAGTAAAACGCTCTCCAATCACATGTAATCACAAAAATAATCTCATTTTCATCTTGACTTCAGTATTTTATCCTCTGAGTCAGTTTTAATTGTATAATTAGATGAGTTTTGACAGATGCACATAACCATGAAATCAGCAACAATTACACAGCATTTCCGTTGGCCTTCCAAAGTTTCCTCATGCTTGTCTGTTCTGTCCCTCTGCAGCCCAAGCCGGCCAAACACTGAGCTATAGTCTCTTAATGTAGATGGGTTTCCATTTTCTAAAATTTAAATGAATCATATAGAATGTACTCTATGGTGTTTGGCTTTCACATAGCATAATGATTTTGAAATGGAACAATAAATATGCTAAATATTTACATTTCCTGCTTATCTAGTGATCACATTTTTTCTGTGTTTTCTATTTGTATATTAATTAGGTAGTGGGGGCACAAAATTACCTGAACTCTTCTGACTTCAGATTATTATTCCAGATCATCACTTCAAATTTATTAAGTATGAAAGACTTCTGGGATGTTATCAGGCAGTGTTTAAAGATATCTTTAAGGCAGTTTTTAAAAAAGCAGTTATCTGTTTAATTGTAACTTACTATCAGTTTTTAAGATAGTTGTGTGGCCTAAGATGGAAGTCCTTGGGTATTTATACTGAAGATGTTAGAGCAAGTATTTCTAGCAAAGAAATTTGTTGTGCCGTACTAGGGATGTCCTGAAGTTAGCTGTTAGTCTTCAAATTTAATAAAATATTAATGAAACGCAGAATCTTAGAGCCTTTGTGAAGTTCAAGGCTCTCTGCCCTGGATACTAGAGGTTCAGCGATGAACAAAATAAGTATTCTTGATCTCATGGAACTTAAAAGTGTGTGGATGGGAGATGACAGACAATATGTAAATGAGTAATACGTACAGAGGGTTGAGGTGCTATAAGTTCTATGAAGGAAAACAAAATGGAGGGAAGGACAGAATTTGTGATGCAAGTTAAGTAGGGTAGCCCATAAGGCCTTATTGATGGGTGATACTTGAGCAAAGCCTTGTAGGAGCTTTAGTGGGAAGTCATGTAATATCTGGGGAATAAGCATTCCTGGCAGAGAGAACAGCAAGTATAAAAACCCTTGAGGCAAGATCATTTATTTAAATGTACATTTCGCTTACATTGTCTTAGCATGACTCCAGGTATTGGTGATGCTGTGTTTAAAAGACATTAAAAAACATTAAAAAGTAATTTTATCTTTGAGGAGATGGGTAGCCGTTGGAAGGATTTGAGCAGAGAAAAGTGATGTTCTGAATTGTTTCATTCTAATGACTGAAGAATTGACTATGAGGGAGCAAAGACAGAGGCTGGATGAGCATTTAAAAGGCTGTAAGTATAATCTGGAACCAGAATGTGTGGTGGTAACAAGTTGGAACTTGGAAATTCATTGGAGGTAGATTTGCTGAGAGTTCAGATGTAGTATGAGAGTTAAGAATGAGTCCAGGTTATTTTGGCGTGAAATACTAGTAAGATAGAACTGCCAGCCTCAGTAGTTATGGGAATAACTGCAAGATGGACAGGAGAGAGCTGAATTAAGCTTTGAATGGTTTATATTGGGATGCTTATTAGACAGCCAAGGTGGAAGTATCATGAGTTAGAGGAATTTGTTTTTTCCTTTAAAAAAAAAAGGATTTTATTTATTTATGAGAGAGTATGCACAGGGGGAGGAGCAGAGGGAGAGGGACAAGGAGACTCCATGCTGAGTGTCGAGCCCAACACAGGGCTTGATCTCAGGACCCTGGGATCATGATCTGAGCTGAAACCAAGAGTCCTAAGCTTGACCAACTGAGCCATCCAGGTGCCCCCACTTAGAGGAATTTATAGTGGAAATGATTTAAAGTAGAAGACCAGCGAATGTAATTTATATACTTTCTTTGAAAATCTAGGTGAAGTTGTTACATTTCACCCCCCGGTAAAGAGTTAATTAATTCCTTGAGAGTTGGCTTGAGCAAGAACAGGACCTGGGCACTTTCCAAACAAGCAGCAAGCTGCAGTAATTCAACCTAAGATCTGGTTAGAAACAGATATTTGATATGCTTAACAGCTGCCAAATGGTGGTAAAGAATGATCAATGGTTCAAGTTGATTGTGATAAAAAATTAAGGTATAGTAAGACAACTGCTTATCCTTACATCCCATGTACCAAAACCCAATTAAATCACTTATTTTTAACCAACGGGGAAATATTTTATTTCATTTCATTTTTAAAGATTTTATTTATTTGAGAAACCAGGAGAGAGAGCATGAGTGGGGGTGGGCAGAGGGAGAGGGAAAAGCAGACTCCCTCCTGAGCAGGGAGCCCAACTCTAGGCTCCATCCCAGGACCCTGGGATCATGCCTTAGCCGAAGGCAGACACTTAACTGACTGAGCCACCCAGGCGCCGCCCCTATTTTATTTTAAAGATTGATTTATTTTAGAGAGAGAGAGGGAAAGAAGCAGTCTCCCTGCCATGTGTGAAGCTGGACTTGGGGTTGGATCTCACTGCCCTGAAATTGTGACCTGAGCCGAAATCAAGAGCTGGAGGCTCAGCCGGCAAAGCCATGCAAGCACCCTGGGAACATCTCAGGTTTTATTTTGTATTTCAGCCAGAAGTTTTTTTAGAATTGAAATTTAGTTGATATACAATGTTGCATTAGTTTCAACAGTTCTGTACATTATAAAATGCTCTATTGTCTAAGCTGTGCTTTTAATCCCTGTGACTTTTTCTTAGACTTATTTCACTTAGTGTAATATTAAGTCCATCTATCTTGCAAAGGACAAGATCTCTTTTTTATGACTGAGTAATCTTCCATTATTCTTACATATAGTGTGTATATATATATACATATATGTACATATGTGTGTATATATATATGAGATACATGTACACACACACCACAGCTTCATTGATCTACTTCATTGATCTACTGATGGACACTTAGGTTGCCTCCATATCTTAGCTATTATAAATAATTCTGCAAGAAACATAGGGATGCACCTATCTTTTTGAATTAGTGGTTTTATTTTCCTTGGGTTAAATGCCTACCAGGGGAAATACTGGGTCATAGGGTAGTTCTTTTCTTAATTTTTTGAGAAACTTCCATGCCATTTTCCACAGTGGCTGCACTGTCCCACCAGCAGTGCACAAGGGTTTTCTTTTCTCTACATCTTCACCAACACTTGTTATGTTTTGTCTTTTTGGTACTAGCCATTGTGACTGATGTGGGATGATAGCTCATTGTGGTTTTGATTTGCATTTCCCTGGTAATTAGTGATATATGGGCACCTTTTCATGTGTCTGCTGGTCATCTGTGTATCTTTGGAAAAATTTCTGTTCAGATCATCTGCCATTTTTTTTTTAAGATTTTGTTTATTTATTTGACAGAGAGAGATCACAAGTAGGCAGAGAGGCAGGCAGAGAGTGAGAGAGAGGAGGAAGCAGGCTCGCTGCTGAGCAGAGAGCCTGATGCGGGACTCGATCCCAGGACCCTGAGATCATGACCTGAGCTGAAGGCAGAGGCTTTAACCCACTGAGCCACCCAGGTGCCCCTCATCTGCCATTTTTTTAATTGGATAACTATTTTTTTAGTTTTGTGAGTTCTTTATATATTTTGGATATTAATCCCTTATTGGGTGTATCATTTGCAATTAAATGAATTCTCTAAATCTTTTCCTTAATAATATGGGTTAAGTGGGCATTAATACTACCACTTGGAATAGTGGGAATAGTTAACATTTATCAAACACCAAGTGCCAGACTCTCTTCTAAATATCTCAGATATATTGACTCATTTAATCCTTAAAATAACTCTGCGAAGTTGATATCACTCCATTTTATGGTGCGGGAAACAAGTGCAGAGAGGCTAAAGGTATTTCCAAAATCACATAAACAGCAAATATTTGGAGAAATTTCTTGAAGAATTTGTGAATGGGATCTCAGAGGACATGGCTTTCAAACTGGACGTAGAAGGACCAGGTGAGATTTGCAGAGGAAATGGCATGTTTAAAGAAGACAGAAAACTTAGTATAATCATGTGAATATTTAGTACCCAACACCTACTTAAAGTACTTTGAGCAGAAATGAATATTTTCTGTTTACACTTCACAGACTTGAGAGTATGGAGAGGACAGCAGTAACAATTTCTGTGCAGTGTGAGGTGCCGTGGTAGAGCTGGGCCTGGGGTACTGTGGAGGCCCAGTGAGCATTTGGCCAGTCCTGGAGCATGAGAGCAGGCGGCAGTCAGGTACCTTTTAGAGCTGATGACCAAGTTAGTGCTGGGAATGGAGGGGGAGACGGAGTGGTTTAACCTGGGAGGATCTCCATGTGCAACATCGAGGAACTGCCTGGGGTCAGGGGAGGGGGCTGGTGGTAGTGGTGGGTGGGTGGGGTAGGGAGGACCCCATGCTGAAGACCTTATCTCCATGCATCACAGGCTGGGCTCTCTGAAAGACTGATGGGAGCAATTTAACGTTGCAGGAAGGGAGCTGTTGGTCAGATTTGTTTTGGCCACCGTACCTCCTAGTAGATAAGGTGGGCCTGGTGGAGTGGGGATGGGGAGACTTGCCCAAAGGCTACTTTGCTGCCTTGCTGTCCAGAGAGTGGAAGATAAAAGGAGTAAATCATAATTTTCAGAGATGTTTAGGTTTTACTTAAAAGTAATTTTCCAAGGTTTGAAAATTATAGAGTTTATTACTGGGAAAGTTAATATCAGGTTTTAATCAAATTTACTATCAAATTCCAACTTGTTTTGGAGTGAGGTGAGGGAGTAAAACAAGTGTCCTTTTAAGGGTGCCTGGGTGACTCAGTCAGTTGAGCATCTGTCTTCGGTTCAGGTCATGATCTGGGATTGAGCCCCATGTTGGGCTCCCTGCTCAGCAGGGAATCTGCTTCTCTTTCCCCTCTGCCCCCTATCCCTCACAAACTCGAGCTCTGTCTCTCTTGCTCTCGCTCACACTCTCTCAAATAAGTAAATAAAATCTTAAAAAACAAAGCAAGTGTCCTTTTTGCTCTGTGATGATCTGTACCAATGCATGTTTTCTTTAAAATGGGATATAGAAAAGTAATGGAATAATACAGAATACAGTACATTACTTGTTTTATCTTTGTGAGAAATAAAACACCAGAAATGCCCTTAAAGTCCTTAGGAGTGGTCTTGCCTTATGGCGCCTGGGTGGCTCAGTCGGTTAGTGTCCAACTATTGATTTTGGCTCAGGTCATGATCCCAGGGTTGTGAGATCAAGCCCCGTGTCAGGCTTCACACTCAGTGGCGAGTCTGCTTGAGATTCTTTCCCTTTCTCTCTGCCCCACTCCTGCCTCAGTGCATGCTCTCGCTCTCTTTCTCAAATAAATAAATAAATCTTAAAAAAAAAAAGTGGTCTTGCCTTTATGATATGTCATATTCAAACTGGCAGACAAGTCCCATCTGGATATATTTCCAAATAAGGAAAAATATAAACTCATTACCATGGGACTGAGCCAAAAATTACTTGTTTTTTTGTGTTCAGCATTAAGGCTTATTTTGTGACATTGTGCAAATCCCTTAGGAACTTAGCAACATACGGAATATTTTCTAAAATAGAGAATAATATTTAGTATGGAAAAGGTAGTTGACATTTATAAGGAAATTTGAACATGAAACAAATTCAGAGCAAATTTAGTTAATACCAGATAGTTCAAATTTTATCCTTTTTGCTAGAAAAAAAGGGAAAAAAAATACAGAAGTCAATCATAGCAACAGAGACTTGTGTAGTATGCATTTCCTGTGGGTGGGAATATGGGCAAGTGGGTCAGCCCAGGTGCCATACTATGAAGATTGAAGGTTGAGATACTTTTAAAATGCTCTTCTAGGATCGTTTCATCTATTCCGTGGAGAAAATAGAAAACAAATAGTTTGTTCTTTACCTTTTTATTTCACCTCTTTTATTTATTTTTTAGCTTTTTTTTTGAGGGAGAGAGCATGTGTGTGCGTGTGCATACAAGAAGGGGAGCAGGCAGAGGGAGAGGGAGTGAGGAATATTAAATATTAAGTGGTCTCTGTGCCCGTCTTGAGCCTAACTCAGAGCTCAGTCTCATCACCTGGAGATCATGACCTGAGCTGAAATCAAGAGTCTTAAGCCTAACTGACTGAGCCACCTAGGTGCCCCTTCCCCTCTTGTTTTAAAGGTTTCATACTATTATGATGAAGCAAGATATTATTTAAAAAACTAGGGTGGCTCAGTCAGTTAAGCGTCTGCCTTTGGCTCGGGTCATGATCTCAGGGTCCTGAGATGGAGTCCTGCATTGGGCTTCCTGCTCAGTGGGGTGCCTGCTTCTTCCTCCACATCTGCTTCCCACTCCCCCTGCTTTGCACCCTTTCTTTTCCCTCTGACAATTACATAAAATCTTAAAAAAAAAAAGGGATAATAAATATAAGATACAGGGAATTTTTAAAAAAGATTTTATTTGTTTATTTGTGAGAGAGCACAAGCAGGGGGACTGGCAGGCAGAGGGAGAAGCAGGCTCCCTGCCAAGCAAGAAGCCTGATGCGGGACTGATGTGGGACTCGATCCCAGGAGCGTGAGATCATGAGCTGAGCGGAAGGCAGAAACTTAACCAACTGAGTCATCCAGCGCCCCAAGATTTAGGGAAGTAAGGTACAGCTGGGGAGATGTCCACAAAATGCATGCTCTGGAATTGTATACATTTACTAAAGGTTGGCTATAGACTTTTAGCTTTAAGCTAATTTATGAAGCTAGTGTAAAGGGAAAGTTACAAGATGCATAGTGTTTATATCAGTCATTAAGCATTAGAATTGGCTGGACAGAGAGTGTGGCAAATTTGCATATCCTTCATATTTAATACTGACAATTAACATATAAAATGCAGGTTTCACTATTTTTGTTTTATAGATGAGTTACTAAGGTAACTTTCCTAGTACAATATAGCCAGCAAGTTGCTGAGCCTGATTCTAAACCCAAAGACCTTAGTACTATGCCTTTTTTTAAGGGGGTGTGGGGCAGAGGAAGAGGGAGAGAGAGAATTCTAAGCAGACTCCATACCCAACACTCAGTGCTATCTCATGACCTTGAGGTCATGACCTGAGCCGAAACTGGGAGTCAGATGCTTAAGTGACAGAGTCACCCTGGTGCCCAACTACTGTGCCTTTTTGATAAGTGGTTAATAATTTGAATGTATTTGTCAAGGCTGTGTTAAAAGCTTTAAGTCAGCATCTCAAAAGAAAATAATTAGTGTGAAGGCATTTTTTTTTTTTTTCTGATGGGCTCTCTGGTATTTTATGGAATTCCTTGTTACCTTCAGAAGCTTCCTTTCTTTTTTTAAGAAGATTTTATTTATTGACAGAGTGCACACAAGCAGGGGGAGCAGCAAAGGGAGCAGGAGAAGGAGGCTCCCTGCAGGGCTCTATGGGGGGCTCCATCCCAAGACCCGACCCAAGTCCAAGGCAGATGCTTAACCGACTGAGCCACCCAGCTGTCCTGGGTCAAGAAAGTCTTAACCAAGTTTTCTTCATCATCTCCTTGCCTGCTTCCAAACTATTTCCACTTGTTAAGACAAATCTGATTGCCTAGGGATTGAAATTACTTTAAAATATTTTTTTGAAATCACTTTTAATTTATGACACATAACTAAGTAAACATGACAAAAAAAGGCAGCAGTGGAAGTATTCTATCTTCACTTATTTCCTCTCTAATGTTCTTCGTCTTTGCAGATCTGAGTTTCTTTTTTTTTTTTTTAATTATCTATTTATTTATTTATTTGACAGACAGAGATCACAAGTAGGCAGAGAGGCAGGCAGAGAGAGAGAGGAGGAAGCAGGCTCTCAGCGGAGCAGAGAGCCTGATGTGGGGCTCGATCCCAGGACCCTGGGATCATGACCTGAGCCGAAGACAGAGGCTTTAACGCACTGAGCCACCCAGGCGCCCCAGATCTGAGTTTCTGACCGATATCATTTCCTTCTCTCTGAAGAGCTTCTTTTCTTTTTAAAATATTTTATTAATATTTTAAAATATTTTATTAATATTTAAATAGTCTCTACACCTAACATGGGGCTTGAACTCATGATCCAGAGATCAAAAGTCACATGCTCTATTCACTGAAACACCCAGGTAGCCACGAGGAACTTCTTTTAATATTTCTTGCAAGACAGGTTACTGGCTACAAATTCCATTCTTGTTTGCCTGAGAAAGCATTTCTCCTTTACTTTTTTTTTTTAATTGAAGTGTCATTGACTACAATATGATATTAATATCAGGTATATAACACAGTGCTTCAACACACACACACACACATACACACACACACATTATGAAGTGATCACTGTGATAAATCTAGCCACCATATGTCACCACATAAAATTGTTACCATATTGTTAACCATATTCTCTATGCTGGACATTGCACCCCTGTCACTTATTTTATAACTGGAAGTTTGCACTTTTTAATCCCTTCCCCATTTTTTTTAATCTTTTTTTTTTAGATTTGATTTATTTATTTGACAGACAGATTACAAATAGGCAGAGACACGCAGAGAGAGAGGAAGGGAAGCAGGCTCCTCACCGAGCAGAGCACCCGACACGGAGCTTGATCCCAGGACCCTGGGATCATGACCTGAGCGGAAGGCAGAGGCTTTAACCCACTGAGCCACCCAGGCGCCCCTCCTCTCCCCATTTTTAACCCACTTTTTAAAGATTTTTTTTTTTTTAAGATTTTTTTATTTATTTATTTGTTAGAGAGAGAGAGAGCGAGCACAGGCAGAGTGGCAGGCAGAGGCAGAGGGAGAAGCAGGCTCCCTGCCGAGCAAGGAGCCCTATGTGGGACTCGATCCCAGGACGCTGGGATCATGACCTGAGCTGAAGGCAGCCGCTTAACCAACTGAGCCACCCAGGCGTCCCTTTAATCCACTTTTTAATCCCACCCCATCTCCCTCCTGGCAACTGGATTGTTCTCTGTATCTATGAGTCTGTTTCTGTTCATTTATTTTGTTTTTTAGATTCCACATATAAAGTGAAATCATTTGGTATTTATCTCTCTCCTTCACTTTTGAAGGATAATTTCACAGGATACAGAATTTTGGCCTTCTTTTTCTCTCAACACTTTATACTTTTTTTCTTTCAACGCTTTAAATATTTCATTCCACTTTCCTTAATTGTGTGTGGTTTTTGAGAAGATGTCTGATGTTATTCTTATCCATGCTGCTCTATAGAGAAGGTATTTTTTGCCTCTGGCTTCTTTCCACAATTTCTCTTTATCTTTGATTTTCTGCAGTTTGAATATGACATGCCTAGTTGTAGATTTTTTGGGCATTTTATCCTGCTAGTTCTTTGAGCTTCCTGTACCTGTGGTTTGCTGTCTGACATTAATTTTAGGAAATTCTCTGTCTCTATTGCTTCAAATATTTCTTCTCTTCATTTCTCTCTCTCCTTGTCTTCCCATTGCACATAGCTATCCCACTGTCCTTGGATATTCTGTTCCTTTTTTCTTTTCTTTTTTTCCTTTGCTTTTCTAGTTTTGGAAGTTTCTACTGATAGATCCCCAACCTCACAGATGCTTTCCTCAACTGTGTCCAGTCTACTAATGAGCCAATCAAAGTCATTCTACCTTTCTTTTACAGTATTTTTGATTTCTAGCATTTCTTTTTGATTCTGTTAATTTCTGTCTCCACTTACCCATCTGTTCTTGAGTGTTGCCTACTTATTTTCGTTAGCATTTTAGTACTTCTCTTACCATATTCATTTTTAAAATTTCTCAGATAATTCCAACAGGCTTGCTCATCTGAGGCTGGTTCTGATGCTTGCTCTGTCTCTTTACAATGTGCTTTTTGCCTTTTAGCCTTCATGTAATTGCTGAAAGCTGGACGTAATGTGCCTGGTACAAAGAACTGTGGTATTTGGCATCGGCACAGTGAAGGTGAGGTAGGCAGGGAGGGAAGGATGTTACAGTCCAGCCATTAGTGGAGTGTGACCTGTACCAGGCTCTCGTGTTTCTCCCTCCTTGGCTGGTGCAGGATGGCTAGGGAGTTGGGTATTGACCTTATCCCACCTGGAAGACTTCTCCCAGATCAGTTAGTCTCTCATTAAAGTGTGTAAGTTCAGGCTCTGGTAAAATAGTTTCCCTTGAGGATAGGTCTTGTTAAGAATTGAAGAGGGACGCCTGGGTGGCTCAGTTGGTTAAGCGGCTGCCTTTGGCTCAGGTCATGATCCCAGCATCCTGGGATCGAGTCCCACATCGGGCTCCTTGCTCTGCGGTGAGCCTGCTTCTCCCTCTGCCTGCCACTCTGTCTGCCTGTGCTCGCTTCTGCGCTCTCTCTCTGTCTGACAAATAAATAAATAAAATCTTAAAAAAAAAAAAAAAAAGAATTGAAGAATGCGTTGGGTGTTTTTCAGAATCTCTACTTTCCCCCTCTTGCTGGCAAAAGCAGAAGACTTTTTTCTGTCTTCACTCTGAGAATCTTAGAAATCCTGGAGGTAAAAGTTAGAAAACTGTAGGAGGACCTTCCCTAAGACTGGGTCCCCTTGAGTTTTTAACCTCTCAGACTTGTCCACATTGAGCCTTAGCAATTTGCCAATTATGGTTTAGGTTTTTCTAACCCAGTGCTGGTTCCCATGGTGGTTTCTGCTCCAGTGAAGTTGTGATTCTCTTTATCCACCTGTCTGTCTCTCCAGTTTTGGGAGCAGTGGCTTACCCTGTGATCTCAATTCTCTGATGGACCTAAGAAGAGTTGTTGATTCATAATTCAGCTTTTTCTCTTGTTAGGACAGAGTGATGACTCCTTCCATGACTGAATAGAAACCAGAAGTTCACACTGCTAGAAATAAATAGTAACCTGCTATCGATTTATATCTATTGCTCTGGCGTCATTACTGTAAATGAGAATAAGTATATACAAGGGTCAGGGATGTTTTTTCAGATTGCATGCTATGTAATTTATATCACTTTACATTAAGTATTCTCATGCAAAATTACAGTACAGTATTCTCATTTTTTCTTCTACAATCTATTTTTCAAAGCAGAGCAACTTGAAGAAAAAAGAAGGAATCAAATGAGCAACAAGGAAGGCTCAAACGAGGATCGAGAAAGTCCAGTTGTTCAGTACTTACTGAATTCCTACTCTGTGCAGTGTTATGGGGATGCAGGAGTGAATAGAACAAAAGGCCCGCCCTCGCAGAACTTTAAAGTTCTCTGGGGAAGTAAGGGATCAGACATTAACATATTTGAGGTTGATGGTGAGGGCCATGAAGAGAAGTGAAGCGGCATGAGGAACTAAAAAGGTAGGTGCTGCTTTAGTGAGCAGAGTCAGGGAAGTTCTCTTTGCAGTGGTGATGTTTGATCAGAGACCTCGGCCCACTGCATGAAGAGAAAGCCAGCCAGTGTGGCTGGAACACAGCATGTGAGGGGAGACCAGAGGCACGTCAAACTTTGTTCTGTAAAAAGTACCTGGGCACTTTCAGGTGTCTGTCCTAGCTGCCAATCTTTGACATTGTAGCAGGAAAGCCCCCAGAGATGTGACATAGGCAAATGGGCATGGCTGTGTTCCAGAAAAGCCTTTTTTTTTTTTTTTTTTTTTTAAATAAAAAACATGCCGTGGGCCAGATTTTACATGTTGGCCCTAGTTTGCTAACTGGTAATTTAGGGTCTTAGAGGCCATTAGAGAGAGTGCTTTGAGTTTTATTCTAAATATGACCAGAGTCACTGGAGGGTATTGAGCAGGTGAATAAAGTGATAGGACTAACCTTAAAAGGATTACCAGTTACTTCTCAGGGAACAGAGCGTATCGTTCACACGTGGAAGCAGGGAAAGCTGTTGGGGGTTCTGTATGAGTCAAGAAAAGAAATGGTGGCTTCACCTGAGGTAGTAGCAGTGAGGTTGGCAAGAAGGGGTATGAGACAAGTGTGTGTGTGTGTGTGTGTGTGTGTGTGTAGCAGGTGACTCCTAAGGGTATTTGAGCAACTGAGTTAAGCTTTGGGGAAGAGTTAACAACCATGAGATTTGGTAGAGAAATTGAGTTTGGTTAAATGTGAGATGCTGTTGGACATGTCAGTGCCAGAAGTGAGTAGGCAGTTGGGTGTATTCCATTCTTCTCTCTTCCAGGAAGATAAGTGAAGGTGTGAAAATTATCTGGAAGAGTGAATGGAATAAGGAAATGTGATAGAAATACTAGACAGCGCTGAAATAACATGAGGTTTATCGTCCTTTCAAATGAGAACAGATATCACTATTGTGTACATTTTCCCCCAGCGTGGTGAGCTCTGTGGGTGCAGGTATGGAATTAGTGGATGGTTGGTTTTAACTAGAACTTGGATTTTATTAGGCAGGTAGAATGGAGGAAGAGATTCCTTGGAAAATATGTGGTCTATGGAATGCAATTTGGGTGGGGAGTGAAAAATCAGGGGATTATATAGGTTCTGGTGGACTCATTGTCTCTAGTGGGAATGAACTAGAAAGGCAGAAGTTTAGTCGGAATGGAATGCTTGAGATTAAGACTTTGCTCACAATACATTAATTGCTATGTTAAATATCCGGCAGATCGCTCTGAGAGTGTGTGATTAAGATGGGAGTGAGGATGTGATCACTGGATGTAAGGAAGTTGAGTCACTGAGAGGCTAGAGTATGCCATTAATCCCTTACAGCATTTTGGAATCTGAATGATCATTAGAGTAGTAGTGGAGATCAAGACTATGCTTGGAGGCAAGTGCAGACTCTAGTGAACGTGAATGATGGGGAGTGAGCTGAAGATAGTGTAACTGCTAATTCCCATCAGCTTTGTGACTTTGCACCATCAGGTAACCCCTTGATGTTTGTCTCCTTCTGTTTGTAATGATGGGTCTGTGAACTGCATGATTAAAGACTGGGAAGGGAAAAATGGAGGTTTCTTCCTAGCATAGTGATTATCTCTGAGGATAACTCACTTCATGTCTGAGTTTAATGAATCCATCGATCCAGAACATTCTTCAGTGACACAGTCACAAAGTTGTCAACCAAGTCAGAAGGCCAAAATCATAAATGCTCATGTTATTAGCTGACTTTTGTATCTTGCATTATAGTTGTCTGAATTTTTCAGTTTCTACCATAATGTTTTGTGTTTTAAAAGATGTCCAATAAATTGTTATTAAATGAGTGGAAAAGACTTCCTAAAATTAACTTTTTAAGAAACAATTTTTCACCCTTCATGTAATTACAACATGATGAAAATAGAAAATGGTGGTTATAATTCTTCATATTTTGCTTAAAGTGTATGGCATTTACTAATTTTTAAAAGAGATTTTATTTATTGGAGAGCAGGAGAGCAAGTACATGAGGTGGGAAGGGCAAAGAGAGAGAACCTTAAAGCAAACTCCTCTGCTAAGTGTAGACTCGGAGGTGGGGCTCAGACTCACGAACCATGGGATGATGAGTTTGACCTGAGCCAAACCAAGAGTCAGACACTTACTTAACCAACTGAGCCACCCAAGTACCCCGTTTTTGTTTGTTTGTTTGTTTTTTAACATGTGAATGACTCTAAAGGGTATAAATTCTTTCTGATAGTAAGAATTTTGTAATTTGTAGTACTGAATAGCCAGTGTATGTTATATGTAACACACACTGTTTTTGTTTTTTAGAGAAAGAGACTATGAGTGGGGCAGGAGGGGGAGAGAGAGAGGGAGAGAAAATCTTAAGCAGGCTCCACAGTCGGCATGGAGCCCAATTCAGGGCTCAATCTTGTAACCTTCAGATCATGACCTGAGCCAAAATCAAGAGTCAGATGCTTAACTGACTGAGCTACCCAGGCACCCCAGCTAAGGTATGTTTAAAATAGGATATTATGAGGCTTATTTAAAACTCAATTGGGTCAGAAGGAAGCAGGAAAATGATTCATTTCTGATTAAGTTTGCAATTTGATCTTCTCTCAAGGATTTCATAGTCTCAGATACAGGTATTTCTTGTTTTCCTTTAAGTAGCTCCTAAAAAGTGATCTGTAAAGGGGTACTCTTAAATTGTGATGCTCACTTTTCATTAAAAATGTAGAGGTAGAGGCGCCTGGGTGGCTCAGTCATTAAGCGTCTGCCTTCAGCTCAGGTCATGATCCCAGCGTCCTGAGATCAAGCCCCACATCAGGCTGCTTGCTCAGCGGGAAGCCTGCTTCTCCCTCTCTCACTCCCCCTGCTTGTGTTCCCTCTCTCGATGTGCCTCTCCCTCTGAGGAATGAATAAATAAATTAAAAAAATTTTTAAAAAAAGTAGAGGTATCTCCTAGGAATAAATCTAACCAAAGAGGCAAAGAACCTGTACTTAGAAAACTATAGAATACTCATGAAAGAAATTGAGAAAGACACAAAGAAATGGAAAAACATTCCATGCCCATAATTGGGAAAACAAATATTGTTAAAATGTCTATACTAACTAGAGCAATCTACACATTTAGTGCAATTCCTATCAAAATACCATCATCGTTTTTCAAATAAATGGAATAAATAATCCTAAAATTTGTATGGAACCAGAAAAGATCTTGAATAGCTAGATGAATATGAAAAAGAAAACCAAAGCTGGTGGCATAACAATTCTAGACTTCAAGCTCTATTACAAAGCTGTAATCATCAAGACAGTATGGTACTGGCAAAAAAACAGACACATAGATCAATGGTACAGATTGGTCAGCTAATCTTCCACAAAGCAGGAAAGAATGCCCAGTGGAAAAAAGACCGTCTCTTCAACAAATGGTGTTGGGAAAATTGGACAGCCACATGCAGAAGAATGAAACTGGACAATTTCCACACACCACACACAAAAATAGACTCAAATTGGATGAAAGACCTAGATGTGAGGCATGAATCCATCAAAATCATTGAGGAGAACACAGGCAGTGACCTCTTCGACCTCAGCTGCAGCAACTTCTTCCTAGACACATCGCCAAAGGCAGGGGAAGCAAGGACAAGACAAAAATGAACTATTGGGACTTCATCAAGAGCAAAAGCTTTCGCACAGCAAAGGAAACAGTCAACAAAACCAAAAGACAACTGACAGAATGGGAGAAGGTATTTGCAAAGACATATCAGATAAAGGGCTAGTACCCAAAATCTACAAAGAACTTATTAAACTCAACACCGAAGGTATAAATAATCCAATCAAGAAATGGGCAGAAGACATGAACAGACATTTCTGCAAAGACATCCAAATGGCCAACAGACACATGAAAAAGTGCTCCACATCACTCGGCATCAGGGAAATACAAATCAAAACCACAGTGAGATACCACCTCACACCAGTCAGAAGGGCTAAAATTAACAAG